>JAGFNQ010003943.1:856474-1087055 GCA_024364735.1 Boesenbergia rotunda | reverse complement strand
GAAGCTGCGATATATTCCGCTTCCGTGGTAGAATCCGCACGGTGTCTTGTTTGGAACTCTTCCAACTTATTGCGCCTCCATTCAAAGTAAATACGTATCCAGACTGAGATTGGAGTCATCCTTATCTGTCTGGAAACTGGCATCTGTATACCCACGTATTACCATATCTCCTTCTCCATATATTAGGAACACATCCTTAGTTCTTCTTAAGTACTTAAGGATTGTCTTGACAGCCGCCCAATGATCCATTCCTGGATCGACTGGTATCTGCTCGTGACGCTCAGAGCATACGATACATCGGGCCTAGTACATAACATAGCATACATGATAGATCCTATCGCGGATGCATAAGGAATCTTATTCATGCAAATCCTCTCGTCTTCTGTGCGCGGACACATAGACTTTGAAAGGTTGATCCCATGCCTGATGGGAAGGTAACCTTTCTTGGATTCCGACATGCTAAACCTTTTTAGCACTCGGTCTATATATGTAGACTGCGAAAGACCAAGCAACCGTTTTGATCTATCTCTATAGATTCTAATCCCAAGGATATAGGTTGCTTCTCCCAGGTCTTTCATGGAGAAAGTTTTGGACAACCAAATTTTAACTGTCTGTAAGACTGATATATCGTTTCCTATAAGTAATATGTCATCGACATATAATACTAGGAATACGACTGCACTCCCACTAACCTTCTTGTACACACAAGGTTCGTCAGGATTTTGTGAGAAATCAAACTCTTTGATTGTCTCATCAAAACGGATGTTCCAGCTCCTGGATGCTTGCTTCAGTCCATATATGGATCGTCGAAGCTTGCATACTTTGGTTTTATCAACCGATGTGAAACCTTCAGGTTGTATCATGTATACATCCTCAAGCAGGTTTCCATTAAGGAAAGCTGTTTTCACATCCATTTGCCATATCTCATAATCATAATGAGCTGCTATGGCTAGGAGCATCCGAATGGATTTAAGCATAGCTACTGGCGAATAGGTTTCGTCATAATCAATTCCTTGTTTCTGACGATATCCTTTTGCCACTAATCTAGCCTTAAAGGTAACAACATTACCTTCCATGTCGGTTTTCTTCTTGAAAACCCACTTGCACCCTATGGGTTTAATCCCTTCAGGTGGGTTAACCAAGTCCCATACTTGATTTTCGTACATGGAATCCATTTCCGACTTCATGGCTTCAAGCCATTTGTCCCTTTCTGAATTTTCAGAACATCTTCATAACTGATAGGTTCGTCATCGCTTATGAGTAACACGTCATTCGATTCACTTATGAGAAATCCGTATCTCTCTGGAATATTGCGTGTCCTATCAGACTACGAAGAGGTGGTGTTGTTTTAGGTTCAACTGATAGCTCATCATTATGAGTTATTGGTTGTGGGTCTAGACTAGGTGTCTCTGTAATGTCTATTGGAGTTTCTTGAACTTCATCAAGTTCAATGCCACTCCCACTGTTTTCTTGTAAAAGAAATTCTTTTTCCAGAAATACAGCATGCCTTGAAACAAACACCTTTTGTTCCAAGGGATGATAGAATTGGTAACCCTTCGTTTCCTTAGGGTATCCAATAAATAGACATTTATCAGACTTAGCATCCAATTTGTCTGATAAGTCCGCTTCACATAAGCAGGACAACCCCATATCTTAAGGTGAGTTAAGTGAGGTTTCTTACTATTCCATGTCTCATATGGAGTAGTAGAGACTACCTTGGTCGGGACTCTGTTTAGCAAGTAAACAGCTGTCTTAAGTGCATAGCCCCAAAAGGATTTTGGAAGAGTTGCATGATTCATCATCGACCTAACCATGTCCATCAAGGTTCGGTTGCGCCTCTCAGATACACCATTATGCTGTGGTGTATACGGCGGAGTCCATTGGGACAATATCCCATTGTCCCTAAGATAATCTTGAAACTCTTGACTTAAGTATTCACCACCCCGATCGGATCGAAGTATCTTAATACTTTTGCCAAGCTGTTTCTCTACTTCATTTCTGAACTCTTTGAATTTCTCAAAAGCTTCAGATTTGTGTTTCATCAAGAACACATACCCGAATCGTGAGTGATCATCGATAAAGGTGATGAAGTAGCTATAGCCTCCTTGTGCAAGAGTTGACATTGGTCCACATACATCAGTATGTATTAGACCAAGCAATTCTCCCACTGGATTACCTTTTCCAGAAAAGGGTAATTTGGCCATCTTGCCTTTTAAGCATGATTCGCATGTATCAAATGAACCGGGTTCAAATGATTCCAAAATTCCACATCGGTGTAATTTGGTCATGCGTTTCTTACTTACATGGCCAAGACGACAATGCCACGTGTAGGAGTCTATTCGATTATCTATTCGAGCACGTTTGTTGCTAACTTCGATATTGAAAACGTCACCGGATAAATCTAACGTGTAGATACCATTGCACAAAGTTCCATTCCCATAAAGAACGCCATTTAAAGTTATGTAACAACAATTGTTACTAAAAGTTAAATGATAACCCTTTTCATTCAAACATGAAATAGATACAATGTTCTTTATTAACGAAGGAACAAAATAACAATTATCCAATTCTAAGACACGTCCAGTAGGGAGCTTTAGCAAATATGTTCCGATGGCAACAGCAGCAATCTTTGCTCCATTTCCAACTCGCAAATTCGCTTCTCCTTTGACGAGTCTTCTTCTATTCCTTAGCCCCTGTATGTCATTACATATATGTGAGCTACACCCAGTATCAAGTACCCAGGTATTTGAGGAAATAGAGTGACATTCAATAACGAAGATACCTGAAGAGGATGGGGCATCGGATGCCTTCTTCTTCAAGGACTCAAGATAAACTTTGCAGTTTCTTCGCCAGTGACCCTCCTTGCCACATGATGGCAAGTTCCTTTTGGTGTCTTTTCAGTCTTTTTGGCCTTTTTCTTCTTTCCTTTATTCTGTTCTTTGGCCTTCCTCTTAGAACCTTTCTTCGAGGAACCAACTAACAGTACCGTCTTTTGATCCTGCTTTACAGAAGGCTCTACAGTCTTCAGCAGGTTGAGCAACTCAGGAATGGTAGTCTCCAACTTGTTCATCCGATAGTTCATCACAAATTGTGAATAACTTTTGGGCAAACAATGCAGAATTAAGTCAATACTTAGTTCATGATCCATTGCAAAACCGAGTGTGCTCAGTCGCTCAATGTACCCCAACATCTTTAACACAAACTGTGAGGCAGAAGTGCCTTCCTGCATCCTAGAGGTGAAGAGGAGTCTGGAGACTTCGAACCTTTCGGATCTCGCCTGCTCTTCAAATAACTCATGAAGATGGAAGATGATGGTATAAGCATCCATATGCTCATGCTGCTTTTGCAGCTCAGGTACCATAGAGGCTAGCATGATGCAACTCGCAAGTTCAGAATCGGTCACATGTTTCTGATAGGCCACTACTGGTCTGGAGTTGCACCCTCAGGAGGACGGTTGGGAAGTTGATCTTCAATGACATAAGCAAGCTTCTCTGCCTTGAGGACTATCCTCAGGTTTCGAAGCCAGTCCATGAAGTTCGGCCCGGTCAGTTTATTGGTGTCCAAAATGGAACGCAAATTCAGAGAAGACATGATCGAGTGATTAACCTAGAAATACAAATTGAGCTTATGTGAGAAGAATGATAAAGAATGTATCAACATACATTAATAAAATCCTATTTATTTTTCAAATTGAATAACCCTTTTTATCAATTCGGGAGATCGTAGGAACATCTCCAAATAGGTTGATATCCAACCATAGATAAGAACCACCATGGCTGTGGCCATCAAGTTATTCTTAGCTATGAAGGTAGGTAATTATACCGATTACATATCACATATATGTAACTATCACTTTATGCTATCAACTAATTGAATGTTTGCATAAATCATTGGGTTGTTAACTCATTAACAAGTATGCAACATTATACATAGCACCCAACTGCACCTCTCTTTACATCGACCTTGGCTGTGGCACAACAAATCGATGCTCCAAGCTTAAGGCTGACCCATTAATCAAGAAATAGTTTTAATATGGTTGGAGCTCATTCAACCGTTTAGTCAGGCTTGGATGTGTCCAACAACCAAAACTAAGGATTGACCTCTGACTCCAACTATATTATTCATAAACTAATTCCATGGTTTGAACATGTTGAGGTTCAAGCCGGGCATGGATGTGTCCATTAACCCAAACGAGAAACAAAACTCCGATTCTAACCATATTAATGGAAGGTGTTGGCCTTAATATTTTGTAAGGGGTTTTGGGTCTCATCCTTTCTTTTCATGACATATAATTATGTCATGACTAACGATTTCCTTAATAAAGTATGTATGTGACTTAATTTATCAAGTCTCATTAATTGAATTAGGAACCGGATTTCCTAATTCTAATTTCATACTTTATTCAAGGAATTGTTTTGGGAAACAATTTCCTAAATTGTCATAATCAATTTCGGAAATAATATGTTTAAGACTTTGATTTCTCTAAATCAAATCTTATTAAATTAAGAGGCAATTCCCTTAATTCAACCACATATTATTTTCATGAAAATCTCTTTTAAGAAAGCTCTATAGGAAACCATTTTCCTAATTAATTTTGGAGACAATAATATGTAAGAGCATCACCTCTTAAATCATATTTTATTCATGGGTTTAATTAATTACAACAAATTGTTTTCTAAGGGTGGCTCCCCGAGGCTCAGATACCCAAAGAAAAGAAATTTGTCGTAAATTCAATTTGGTCCGCTTTTGAAGCGCAACCAAATTGAACATGACAATTTCATTCGAAATTGGGAAATTAAATTACAACAACTAACTTTAAATTGGACGGCTCCTCGAGGCTCAATCTAAAATAAAGAATTTTGTTGATAATTTAAAACCAATTTGAATTTAATTGTCAATTAATTATCCATATATTTGTCTAGACTTTCTTGAAAGAAAGTGCCCTAAATTGCGAGATTTCATAATAGGTTTTCAGAATATTTGTAAGTTTCTGGTACAAAGAAAACTTACATATTTCCAAAATTAGAAAATTTCCGAAATAGGAAATTTCCAAAATTGGAAAGTTTCCAAAGATGGGAAGTTTTCACAATTATCATAAAATTTCAGAAACTAGGATATTTCAAACGTTTGTGAAATTTCATGAGAATTTCCAAACTTTGAAATTCCTAAATCTAAAATTTATAATAATTGGAAAATTTCCATAATTGAAAATTTTTTCAAAATTGAGATTATGACAAAGTTTTCCGCAAAACAATTATATGATTATGTCGAACACTAACCGGCTCTGATACCACTGTTGGGGCCGGGTGCATGTTGACAAGGGGATACGGGTTCATAAATTTTAAAATATTTACGTGCAGCGGAAGAATTAGCATAAATAATTTCTTAAATTATTTTTAACCACGTATCTAGCATGCGACCTTATGATGTGTGGACATGATCATTAATTAAAATTTTGCAGAAAGTAAACTAATTTACTCGTTACCTCGCGTAACTCGAAGTAAGGGACGAGATCCAACCGTAGCGTCCCTTGGAAGCTCCGCCTCTATTCGCGTCCACGCCGAGTTCTCTTCGGGATGACTTCGCAAAGCCACGAGTTTTGTGCCGACGAGAACTACTAGATTCTCCAAAGGCACAACTAGAATATCAAGAGAGAAAAGATAGAAACTAACCACCAAGTAACGGAATCAAGATTCCGTGAAGGGAGGAAGAAGACGCGACCCGCTTCGTCTTGGTGGTGGCTCACGGCTAGGGAAGATGGCACCGGCCCTAGGGGGGTGTGCCGGCCCTAGACTGAGAGAGGGGGGTGCGCCGGCCCTAGAGAGAGAGAGGGGGATGCGCCGGCCCTAGAGAGAGAGATAATAAGGGAGAGAGAGAGCTTCTTAATCTCTTGATTAATTGTTGGAATTCAAGGCTTGCCTTTGGTTCCTTTATATAGTAGCCTCTCTATTGCCAAGTCTCCCTTTTAACGGAATTAACGGAATAAATTTTCATAAGAAATTTATCTCATAAATTCTCTTATGAATTATTCCGTTATGCCAAGTTTTATTATAACTAACTTTATAATAAAACAAATATATCTCTCCTTTTAATTATGGAATAAAATTTGTATAAAATTTTCTTATCATGGAAAAGTTTCTTATCATGTATAAAATTTGTATATCTCATAAATTTTCTTATAATTTAAACCAATTAAATAGGTTTCTCTCTTTTATTGTGGCCGGCCAAACCAAAGAGGGTGGGCACCCTCTTTGGCCGGCCACACCAAGCCCTTCCCTCGCGAATTAAACGCATTTAATTCGCACAATAAGCCTTCAAAAGACTTAGCCATTTTAAGCTTCCGACGCACCTCTGATAAATTCAGATTCGACTTATTTCTCTTGATTGGAAAATCTATTTTTCAACTCATTTTAAATCCCTCGGATTACTCGTAGTGCGTGTGACTAAATAGGCTTTCGATTTATGTTGGCCGTCTATAATCAACCAATTATAGAACGATCATGAGTGGCACCTAGTAGTACATCATGACCCCCAATTAATCGAAAGATCAACGGTTGACCTCAGATATAATTCTGAAACCCTTCAGCAGCTCTAATGAATCGTGCCTCATTCCCTTCACCATCTTATACCCACTTGGTTCAGGACATGGTCTGTGTGTGTCAGTCCCCACTAGGCTGACTACGTCACACCTAGCCCAAGTAACTTTCTCTCGTCCTTTGGATTTCTAATTACTCTCATGTATTTAAGAGACTCATACTCTAAACATGTCATGCTCTGGCCAGAGGCTTTGAGTAACAATCCGACGATAGGCCTGGGTATACATCTCCTCGCAAGGAGTGGTGAATCCTTTGTAGGCTGTTCAAACATCTTCGGGCACTTCGGCTTATACCCAACCATCCTGGGTCCACACCTCCTTGGAGATGCTTGCTTAAAATGTTAAAGTATAAGTCTCCATGACCAAGATGACTTGAACACCGCAAGTCAAAGGAACATCGCACTTAAGCTGCAGTAATAACTTTCATTGACATATCTATATGTAGATTACCATATGAAGTTTTACAGTCAGTCACTCCAATGAACTAGTTCCCTTAACTAGCATCCATGTTTATCTCCGGACATCCCAATGTCACCAGCCAGTGAAAATCAGCTGATTAGAGAATAACCCATGCTAGTCTCAACAAAATTGACAGCGTCCGTATTTATCAATTCATCGACTAGGGATATTTTCAATACTTCACAATTGCACATGTAGAGATAATCACTAGTTGTGATTCCATCACAAATTCTCTCATGCTGTGAATTGTATTGCGGATATTCAGTAAATGAGTTTAAGATCTCAATCAAATACACAAACATGTATACTCAAATAGTGAATTTTCATTTATTGAAATAAATGTTTACAATCATAAGGCGATTGCCTTAGGACACTTCTCTCATATCACTAACACGTAGCATATCCCATGTAGACGGTAATCTCTTCCTCAGCTAGTCATTGGGTTTCCTGGAATCCCTGCAAAGTGTTGCAGACATGATTAGTGACATCTGTATCTACACACCAGGTACTGTTAGATAACACCGCTAATCATGTTACAATGACACAAGAAAAAGATACACCTTTGTCTTGACGACGGGGACAGTTCGCCTTCCAATGTCCAGTCTGTTGGCTTGTGAAGCATTTGCCTTTCGGCTTCTTCACTCCAATCCGAGGTCCCTTCAATCCAGCCGCCTTCTTCCTGCCTTTCGGCACAGAAGTAGAAACCTTCCGAGTGACCAAGGTCTGCAAACTCTGACGAAATAACCCCTCTGCCACCTGGAGTTCTCCTAGCAGTTCCCTAACGTATACTCATGCTTATTAATGTTATAGTTGAGCCGGAACTGCTCAAACTCCTAGGCAGTGATTGGAGTATTATATCGACCAGGGTTTCCCCGTCGATTTGTCCTCCAAGAACCTCAATCTCATTGAAGTGGGCCATCATCTTCAGGACATTCTTCGAAGAGCACATATTTGTACTCTTTAGCAGTAAGGACAATGTCTAGGTTTCTTTTCTAGTCTATGTAATTGGGGTCAGTAAGTTTATTTTCCTTAAGTATAGTGGCTAGTGGGTTAAAGGCTATTTTGAAAATCCTAAGAATCATAACACACACAACTTTAGAAATCGAAAATAAATTGATTCCTCAAAATAATAAATTTTCAAAATCAACCAATACTCCTAACACCGCGAATTTGCATGCCACGTTAGTGTGGACGTATACAAACTCTACATTCATTAAAGAAGGTTTTACCCATTAATCCTACTATCTTGTCAACCTAACTTTTTGACAAGTAAGATTAACAGTAGGTCAACTTCGGCCCTACAAGTTATTAGCAGTGACTCTGTTGGGGAGGATACTAATAATTGTATCTAAGTGTTTACCATTGCACGACACTAAAAGAATTATTTGGGATTATGTGCCTTCCATTGGGGAAGTACACACGCTCTTCAATAATCTTCTATAATCTTTTCTGATCTTTTGATCCGCAGAACAAGCCTATTCGTTATGGAGGAAGGCACTCAGAGCCAACGCGCGAGCTTGTTCGGATCACATATCAGATTGCAATGGAGGTCGTGGGACCCTTAGGGTCCCTCTCCCACTTAGTAATTTATTACGAGGAATTTTAACTTAGCACAACCACACAACAAGCACATAACCAACATATGAAAAATACAGAAAATCCTAGATTTTTCAACTTTCATTGCCCTTGGTCTCTAACGTGCCTCCAGTCGTGTCCGAAAACATCAAAGAGATGTGTCCGAAAACATCAAAGGAGATAGAGGAAATGAAGGCGGTTACTTATGCCTCGGTAGTAGGAAACCTCATATATGCTATGTTGTGCACGAGACCAGATATATGTTTTGCCGTGAGCATGGTTAGCAGATATCAAAGTAACCCTAGACAGAGACATTGGACTGCGGTAAAGCATATATTGAAATACCTGAGATGGACTAGGGATTATATGCTGGTTTACCGGGCAGACCAATTAGTCCCTGTGGGTTATACGGATTCAGATTTACAGTCAGATAGGGACAAGAGTAAGTCTACCTCGGGGTTTGTGTTTACTTTAGGAGGTGGAGCCATTGTTTGGAGGAGTGTTAAGAAGAAATCCGTGGCAGACTCCACCATGGAAGCTGAGTATGTGGCAGCCTCAGAGGCAGCCAAGGAAGCTGTATGGGTCAGGAACTTCATCATGGCCTTGGATGTAATTCCTGGTTTGCCCAGATCTATCTCAATCTTCTGTGATAACAGTGGTGTAGTTGCAAACTCGAAGGAACCACGAGCCCATAAGGCGAATAAACACATAGAGCGCAAGTACCACCTAATACGAGAAATTGTAAAGCGAGGAGAAGTGGCTGGCACCAAGATTGCATCAGAGGACAACCTGGCGGATCGTTTCACTAAAGCTCTTCCAGCTAGAGCTTTTGACTGGCATGTGGAGGATATGAGAGTCAGATGTATGGTAGTGAGAGAACAACAAATTCTTTGAGTATAAGTGGGAGATTGATAGATGTGTATACTAAAAGATTTGCTCTTTTATATATAAGATCATCTTTATTTTGAAAAGAGAATCACAACAACACTAGGTGCTTATTTATATTAGTACATGCATAAAAGTCTTTTACTTCGCATTGTAGATAACATGGTGTATGGTGTTACATGGAGATTATGTTATCAATCCCTTGCCTAGTATAAGGAGAGGCTCACAGCCAAGATGGAATTGGACAAACTATCGGGACGGTTGTAGTGTAATTAGGTATGGTTGGTCTTGACCATAGAATTACACTAGTGTGCTTTGAGTACATTGAGCAGGACCAAAACTAGAGGTTGTCCAATTTGTACTGGCTTGATAATTAGGTAGGATCTCAGATTTTATTATGGAGTACGATCCCTAAATCTTGATATAATAACGGGCACATATTATTAATTATTGTTTCTTTGATTTACCAATGGGCGAGATCTATTCTGTTAGATCGACAGGCCTGGTAAGTTGGGAAATAATATTAATTATATGGTGTGCCATTGATTATTGACGAAATCCATCTCCTAGTGAGTCGGGATGATGATGCCCCCTTGATGAGCTCAAAAAGTTCATCATGTTAAACTCTGCTGGTGGATTTGATCCAACATGATGATAAGGTTGAGTGGTACTAATCAAGGATCCAGAAGTTAATTAATTTAATTTGTCAGTAAATTAAATTAATTAACGAGCATTCGATATCTTAAACACGGGGGATGAACGACTCATTGTAACGACCCTGCCCCTCGGCCCCTTGGGCGGCCCAACTGGCGGCCCATTTTGCGGCCCAACTGGCGGTCCCTTTAGTGGCCCAACTAGCGGTCCCTTATGTCGTCAACCGACGACCATTGGCCGTGCTGTTACTCACTAGGTCTTCCCACCCCTGGCCAGTAGATTTTTGTCTTCCCCAGGATTCGAACTCTAGACCTCTAGGCTAAGTACTAGAGTTTATGAATCCTGGTAACCAAGTGAGCCGCGCTCACTTGGCTACCAGATTCAAGGAACCTTTATACTTGTCCTGGAGGTCTAGGGTTCGAATATGGGGATGGCAAAAATCCACTGCCGGGAGTGGGAAGACCGTAGGACATGGCGTAGAGAGCTGCCTGATGGGGCTAGAGGGGTTGTGTCGCTACATAAAAGGCACCTTTTTATGTAATGACACGACCCCTTTAGCCTCATCAGGTGACTCTCTAGGCCATGCCCTACGACCTTCCCACCCCTGACAGTGGGTTTTTTCCTTCCCCAGATTTGAACCCTAGACCTCCAGGACAAGTACTAAAGTTCCTTGAATCTGGTAGCCAAGTGAGCAACTCACTTGGCTACCAGATTCAAGGAACTTTAGTGCTTGTCCTGGAGGTCTAGGGTTCGAATCTGGGGAAGGCAAAACCCACTACCAGGGGTGGGAAGGTCGTAGGGCATGGACCTAGAGAGACGCCTGATGGGGCTAGAGGGGTCGTGTCGCTACATAAAAGACGCCTTTTTATTGTAACGACCCGGCCCCTCGGCCCTTTTGGCGGCTAAATCTAATTTTGGCGGCCCAACAACTTGGCGCCCAAATCTCATTTTTGGCGGCCCAACAACCTGGCCGGCCGTGTCGTTACTCACTAGGACTTTCCACCCCTGGCCAGTGGATTTTTACCTTCCCCATGATTCGAACTCTAGACCTCTAGGCTAAGTACTAGAGTTTATGAATCCTGGTAGCCAAGTGAGCGTGGCTAAGTGCATTCACCCCCTGAAATGGACATTCTTCCCCAGAAGCTTTCAATGATATGCAGTTTTCAAAAAGTCTAAGTGCATGAATTTTGACTTAGTGTTTTTTGAAACAAAGCAAGGCATTTGCATATTTAAAAATGATTTTTCACTTAAAATTTATTGTGCAAAGTTTTCACTTAGAAAAAATTTATCCAACATTTTCACTTAGAAAAATTTAGAAAAAATCTCACTAACAAAGTTTTAGTGCACTTAAACAAAATGAAAAAAATATTTTGTGCATTTCGAAAAAAATTTTGCTTAGAAAATTTCTTAAGAAATTTTTGCTTAGAAATTTATTGCTTAGAAATTTTTTGCTTAGAAATTTTTCTTTGGAAAATTGCACTTTAGAAAATTTTGTTGTGCCCTTGAAAAATTTTGTATTTTTCAAAGAAGATTTTATGCACTTGGCAAAATATTTTTACTTAGAAAAAAATTTTTTGCAAAAAAACTTTTACTTGAAAAATTTTGTTTAGAGAAAAAATTTTGTGCACAAAAAATATTTTACTTAAAGGATTTGGTGCACTTAAAAAAGTATTGCTTAAAAACTTATGCATTTCGAAAAATTTTGCTTAGAAACATGCACTTAGAAAATTAAAGCTAAAACAATGCACTTAGAAAATTATAGCAAAAACAATGCACTTAGTAAAAATTTTGTTTAGAAAAATTTTGTGCACATCCAAAATTACTTAGCAAAAAAAATTTGGAGAATGTTTTTACTTAGAAAAAAAATTGTGCACTTGAAAAACTATTTGCTCAAAAAAATTTGTGCACTTATGAAAAATATTTTCGAAAGCATCCGAGCTTTAATTTTAAATTTTATGCACTAAGCTTTAACTTTTTGAGAAAAATGAAAATTTGAAAAAATTTCTTCTCTTTTCTTTTCTCTCTCCCCCTTTGCCATATATGAAAAAAAGATAGAAACTATTTGCAGATTAGATCAATTTTGAATCAGAGTTAAAAAAAATTGAGTCCGTATTGAACCAACTCTAGTGAATTCAAGCAATAAAAAGGACCAAACCAATTAAACTAGACTTGTTCGGGTCCTGTCTAACCCAGTTAGCTACTCACTAACTGTTATATAACAATAGCTTTCACTAGGATTAGTCAAGTTAAGTGATCTGATCATGCTAGATTGTCTAAGCATGAACACTTAACTTGATTGCTGTTCAATTGTATTTATTGCCCCAACTACTGTAGATGCACTGACTTAAAGCATCTTGAGTCAAGTCATAGACCTAAGTAAGCATCTCAACCCAGTCTAGGTTATCAATCAAAGTATCCTAAGGTGCTTGTGAGATGCTGGCTTCTAGATCTATAGGAGCATGCAATTCTAGGATTAAAGCCTAGGCTAAGTCCATTTGCGTAAAAACCCTAGTTTTAATGGGGTAAGTTTTTGAAAAATCTAAGTCGGAAAACAATTTAAATTTCAAGATTTAATAAAAGAAATGATTTTTCAAAAGATATTGAATGCTAATTTTTTGAAAAAAAAAATTTGAAATGAAAATAGAACTATTCTACTAAGCACAACCCTAACTGTCTTCTTAGTAAGCTAAACTCAGATTCAGGTAAGAGTTTAGTGAAGATGTCAGCTAAATTAGATTTTGAGTCCACATGCATAAGTACAATTTCGCCCCTGACTACGTGATCCCTAACAAAGTGATGTTTTACTTCTATATGTTTGGTTCGGGAGTGATGAATTGAGATTTTAGTCAGTTTTATTGAACTTATGTTGTCAATGAACACTTTGGTTTGGGTATAGTCTAGCTGGAAATCCTTAAGAGTGTGCATCATCTATAAAAGTTATGCTACACACTCTCCTAGGGCAACATATTCTGCTTCAGTTGTGGACAAAACTACGCAGTGTTGCTTTCTACTGCACTAGCAGACTAGATTATGTCCTAATAATTGAGAAATTCCACTTGTACTCTTTCTATCTAGTTTACACCCGACATAATCAGAGTCAGAGTATCTAGATAATTCATAAGTGGAAGTCCTAGGATACCAAATACCTACATTTAGGGTACCCTTAATGTACGTTAGAATTCTTTTTATTGTTGCTAAGTGGGATTCTTTAGCACAGGTTTGATATCTAGCACACATTCCTACAGCGAACAAAATATCAGGTCTACTAGTAGTTAAGTATAATAAACTAACAATCATACTCCTATATAATTTTAGGTCAACTGGTTTATCTTTAGGGTCATTATCTATTTTGACATTTGTAGCCATGGGAGTACTTAAGCTTTTGAAGTTTTTCATTTTGAATTTCTTTATTAGTTCCTTTGCATATTTGGATTGATGAACGTAGTTACCATCCCTGGTTTGTTTAATTTGGAGACCTAAGAAAAAGTTTAGCTCACCTACCAAGCTCATTTCGAATTCGCTCTCCTTAATTTTGACAAATTCTTTTAAAAAGTTAGAATTTGTAGACCCAAATATTATATCATTTATGTATATTTGAGCTATAAATATATCTTTTTCTATGGTTTTAACAAATAATATTGAGTCAATTTGTCCTTGGTTAAATTCCTTAGAAATTAAATAAGTTGATAATCTTTCATACCAAGTCCTAGGTGCTTGTTTTAACCCATAAAGGGCTTTCCTAAGTTTGAACACATATTCATGTTTGTCTAAGTCCTCAAATCCTGGGGGCTGCCCTACATATACTTCTTCTTTTATAAATCCATTAAGAAAGGCAGACTTGATATCTATTTGGTACAGTTTAAATCCTCTATGGGCTGCAAAAGCTAGTAACATCCTAATTGATTCAAGTCTGGCTACGGGGGCATAAGTTTAATCATGATCTAACCCTTAAACTTGACTAAACCCTTTAACTACTAAGCGGGCTTTGTTTCTCACAATCTCCCCTTGATCATTTAGTTTGTTTCTAAATACCCACTTAGTGTTTATTACTAATTTACCCTCAGGTTTAGGTACTAAGTCCCAGACATGATTTCTCTCAAATTGGGCTAATTCTTCTTGCATTGCTATAATCCAATCTAGGTCATGTAGGGCTTCTTCTATAGTCTTAGGTACAATTTTTGAAATAAGAGCAATTTGACTAAGATTTCTATAAGAAGTCCTGGTTCTGACTCCTAAGGTTGGATCGCCCATGATTTGGTCAGATGGATGATTGAGTCTGTGTTTCTTTGTTCTTCTTGAACTAGGTTCAGCCTCAGGTCTGGCTGGAAGGTTTGGTTCAACTACTTGGGTTGGTTCAGCTATTGGTTCAGTTAAGGCCTCAGTAGTTGGTTAATGCTAAGCAAATTGAACTTGAAATTTTCAACCAATAACACTATCTTAATGATAAAATATGAGTTAAGTTCAATGTTACCTGACCTAATTACTTTTAGTGTAGCATTGTTGCCAAATGCTACTGAGCCTATGTTTTTGAACTTAATTTTGGTGAACTTCAATTTATCCCCAGTCATGTGTCTGGAGTATCCACTATCCAACATCCACTGCTCCAAATCATTATGTTCCTACACATAAAGTATGTTTTGATTTGGATCCATTTGTGTAGAGGTAGGAATAGTTTGAATTGAATTTCACTACCTAATCTGTCTCACCTACATCTAACGTTATCAACCATGTTGACCTTATGGGTTTTTGTGAGATAGGT
Source organism: Boesenbergia rotunda (assembly GCA_024364735.1). NCBI lineage: Eukaryota > Viridiplantae > Streptophyta > Magnoliopsida > Zingiberales > Zingiberaceae > Boesenbergia > Boesenbergia rotunda. The sequence continues at coordinate 1,072,128 of JAGFNQ010003943.1, read as the reverse complement.
TTTCCAATTTGAGTTTAATTAATTTTGAAAAAATGTTAGAAGATCATGTTAAGTGTAGAATTAAATTTTGAAAGATTATTAATTTTGAAAAATATTGAATTAATTTTGAAAATATTGTAGAGTTAATTTTTGAAAGATTATTAATTTTGTAAAAAAATGTTGAATCTAAGATTTAATTAAAACTTGTGTTAGATTCAAATTTATCAAATAGTAAATTGAATTTGAGTTTCGATAATCGGCTTCCAGGTCTTGGCGAGGCACAGAGGCCTTCTTTGGCTGTAGCCTTATTGGAGCAACAACCCTTTCCTTGACAAAGCTTTTTATCGAAAGTTCATTTTCAAATTACTTCTTGAAAAATTTTGGTCTAACTAGCTTAGGTTTTGGATCGGTAGCTTTGGCTAGTTCCACCAGACTAAATAGACCAAGTAGGGTATGTCTTAGCCCACTTGACCTTATTAGAGGGCTTCCCTAACGTACTATCATCTCACCTCCACCTAATACTATATTGTTCAAGTTTTAAGTAAGTCGTTTGTCCTTAAACTAACCAATCCTATGTCTAAACTGATAGATCGATCGTGTCCGCTAGAGGGGGGGGGTGAATAGCGTTTTTCGTTGTTCTCTAGAAAATTGTTAGCGCAGTGGAAATACAAATAAAAATAAAACTAACAATATAGAACAATGCTAACAAACCGATTTACTTGGTATCCATGCCGGACGGGTGACTAATCCAAGAATTTGTCGGTGGATCAATCCCCAGATAACCTCCGGCTAGCCCTCGTCGCTCCTTGTGGGTGGAGAAACCACACCACAATACCTTTAGAAGACCTGAGCATAAAGACTACTATCTTGCCTTTAACCAAGACAAGATTCGTCAAGAATCTCAGCCACCACGAAGTCCTCTTTAAATAGGACTCGCGCTGAAACCCTCGCTACCAGTCGACTGCCCCCAAGGGCAGTCGACTGGTGCCACTGAAATTCGACCGTTGCATCCCAACGTTCGAATTATCAGCCAACTCACCAGCCACCTACCAATCGATTGCCCCCAGGGCAGTCGACTGGTCCCCGGCCAGAACCCTTCTGTGAGTTTCATCAGTCGACTGTGTTGGATCGACAGAAACAATAGAGGGGGGGGTGAATATCGTAAATCATTTTCGGATTAAAGCTAAGAGCATACGCAGCAGAAAATTAAATCACAACACAAAGACACAAGCAGTTTTACTTGGTTCGAAGTCGCGGTCGGCTCCTACTCCAAGGCCCACGGTCGTTGACCGTTTACTGCGGGCAATTCTGTATGTGCACAAAATCAGTTTACAAAATGTATTACAGGAAATGGTACAGTAAACTTAAAAGTGGCTCTTCGTTACCGACGTCCGGTGTAGATTATATTTTCTGAGCAGAGGGACGTCGTCGACGCTTGTATCTCGAGTCAGGAGGTTTCCGGAGAAGAGTGCGGGAGTAGAAGAGCGTGAATGCGTTGGAAGAATTGATTCTCAAAGCCTTGGGGTCGAGGCCCCTTTTATAGCCCCTGGGGGCGCCCGGAATGTCAGGGGCGCCCCCCCATGTGTCAGCTGATCCGAGTTCCTCTCGGTCAGCTCTGATCCCTTCAAACTCGGGATCAGGCTTTGACGGGGGCGCCCGGGTTGACCGGGTCAACTCTTATCTGTTGGCTTCGCTGGCTTCTGCTTTGTTAGGTTGATCTGGGGGCGCCCCGGATGGCTTGATCTGGGGGCGCCCGGACCATCCGGGGGCGCCCGGACCATCCGGGGTGCCCGGGAGCATGGGGGGCGCCCGGGAGCATGGGGGCGCCCCGCCCATGAGCTATCGAAGCATTCACTTGCTCTACTTCTTTTGTGTTGACCTTGGGGGCACCCGGGACACTCCGGGCGCCCTACTCAGCTTCTGCATCACTCCTTTGAGGCTCTCTGAGCTGCAGACACTCGTTCCTTCGGTCCTGCATCCAGGGTTAGTCCAAAATAACATAGAGCAATAATATATTAGTTTTATACAGCCTTAGCGTCTTGGTTCTGACTTTGGGTCTCCAAAATGGAACCCTAGGTCGAACCGACGCCTACTGTTCCCTCGACGGGGAACGCGTCCTCAGCTACTCCTCTCAGGAGAATTTACTTGATGCCAACTTGCTCCTCCGGTTGGACTTTTGCCCAGCAGTCCTTCGCTAGGTCCCTAGCTGTCCTTCGCTAGGTCTTCAGTACCAAGCTGTCCTTCGCCTGGTGCCTAGTAGTCCTTCGCTTGGTCTTTGTATCCTGGCATTCCTTCGCCAGGTGCCTAGCAGTCCTTCGCTAGGGCTTTGTATCCTGGCATTCCTTCGCCAGGTGCCTAGCAGTCCTTCACTAGGGTTTTGTATCCTGGCATTCCTTCGCCGGGTGCCTAGCAGTCCTTCGCTAGGGCTTTGTATCCTGGTATTCCTTCGCCAGGTGCCTAGCAGCCCTTCGCTAGGACTTTGTTTCCTGGCAGCCCTTCGCCAGGTGCCTAGCAGCCCTTCGCCAGGTGCCTAGCAGCCCTTTGCTAGGACTTTGTTTCCTGGCAGCCCTTCGCCAGGTGCCTAGCAGCCCTTCGCTAGGACTTTGTCTCTTCACACTTGAGTAACTTTATTAGATCACAAATAACACTTAACTTTGAATCCTTTGCCAATATCAAAACAAGGTTCGATATGGTACTTCCTACACCAACATTCTCCCTCTTTTTGATTTATGGCAACACAATTCAAAGTTAAGTAAAAACTTTATAACAGTTAAGAACATAAGGTAAAAATGAAGTATAGCAATTTTACACAAATCAACGTTAACTTTATAACAGTTAATAACATAAGGTAAGATTTTAAAAAAATCCTTTATTTCTCACACTCCCCCTAAACCTATAAAATACTTAACTTTGACCTTTCCTCCCCCTTTGACATATATCAAAAACAAACATGGGTGAACAAGGTAAAAATTAAAAAATTTTGCAAACCTACATTTTGTTAAACAACTTTTACTTACAAGGCTTTGCAAAACTTAGGCAAAATTTTGAAGTCAAATTTCCAAAAAGAGTTTAACTTTGAGAATTGGGAAAATTTTGTTTAAAAATAATTTGCACACTTAGACGAATACTTTGTGTATTTTGAAAAACAAAATTTGTAAAACTTCTAGACAAGTTTTTCACCAAAAAAACTCTACTTAGAAACATTTGCCAAAATTTTCAACCAGTTTTTGCTCAGACAAATTTTGTTTACTAAGAAGAATTTTACTTAAAAAAAACATGCACTTAAAAAAATTTTGTTTAGAAATGCTTAGAAATTTTTGAAGCACTTAGAAAAATTAAACAAAGTTTCCTTTCTCTCCCCCTTAATGTGAAATTTTTCTCCTTATGTTTTAGACCATTTCTAAGTTCAGTTTTGAAAAAGGTATTTTGAAAAACTTCTGAGTATCACAAAAGAAATTCTTAATTAAGAGCAACTCGAAGTTTTCAATAAAGTTTTTTTAAAAAGGGAAAAAGTTTAAGGAAGAACTTTTTCTACTCTCCCCCTTGGTCATATATCAATAAAGAACTCTTGAAAAATATATTTTGAAAAACATTTAAAATTTGTGTATCAGAGCTCATGGGTTTTGAAAACATAAATATTTGAGTGAGAGAATAATGTTAAAAATGATAATTTTTAATTAACAGCATTTTGAAAGAATGAAGAATCATGCAAAAAAAAAATTAGAATTGGAGTCAAGTGTATATTTTCATTGAGTCCATGCATGACAAAAAATATTTAATCAATAAGCTTACTTGTTTTGAATATTTTAAAAACTGCAAGTACTTTAAAAGATATTCAGCTTTTTGAGAGATGCAAGTACTCTGTATCTTAAAAATAATATAAGTCACTTTGAAAGATATTATGCAATTTTTTTTTTGAAAATATAAGTATTTTTTTTAAAAAAAAATTGAGCCTTTTTGGAAAGTCTAAGTGAAGTTTTTGAAAACTATTAGACTTTGAAAAATATGAGTAATTTTTGAAAAGTATTATGCATTTTGAAAACATAATATTTTACTTGACTAGGTTTCTTTTCCAGTCTGATACAGTCCTAGGAAACCTTGTTAACTACAAGGACATTTCCAAAGTGTTCTGGAAAATTTTCAACCCAAGTAAATATTCTAAAAGTAACTTCATAAGCCACAAGAATTTTGAAAATAAAATAATAGTATTTTGGAAGAAAAAAATTATTTAAGTTTTCAAAAGGATTTTAAACTTGCAGTGTATGAAAACATATAATTTTGAAAATGTTTAATAATTCTTTTAATTTGATCTCCCCTAAACTTGACCCAGTCCTAGGAAGCTTGTTGACTACAAGCGATCTTCCTCTGAGTTTAGGGTTTGATTTAAATTATAAGAATTATTTAATAACTTCAAAACAAATACTTACCAAAAGAAATTTTAGAAAATTTTCTTTTGACTCAAATTCCCCCTAAATTTTACACATCCTAGGAGTCCTTGTAGATCATAAAGTGGACCTTCCTCTGTGTCTTTAGGGTTTATTAAAATCAAAAGAATAATTTTGAATAACCTTCTAGATATGATAACTTTTAAGGAGATAAATTTTTAAAACCACAACTTGAAATGAAGATAATTTTTAAAGCATAAGCCCTAAAAAAATTTAAAATGATAATGGTTTTTCAAAGTAATATACCAAGGTTTTTGAGCCAATTTTTGAAAACCTTATTTTGAGATGATAATAAGTTTTAGAGCATAAGGTTTTTGAAAAATCTGAATTTTTCGAAAAAGATTAAGAAGGCCCTGTATCCGACACAGACTGACTTTTATCTGAGTTCCTTATGGGATTTTAGTGTTGACCAGGCTTGACTATGGTGACCATGTTTGACTCAGTTGACTATGTTTGACCAATCAATAACTAAATTAAACAAGCCCTAGATTCTATTTAAAATGAGTCTATTGTGATATTTAACATGAAATTCAATATTTTAAAAAAATAGAGATGAAAAAGTAGGGTACAGTAAACTGAAATAATTTGAAAAATAGAGATAATTTTGAATAACTTTTGAAAATATTTTTTATTTGAAAGGATAGTGATTTATGCTTTTAGGTCCTAGATGTCTCACCCAGTTCTACGTGATCAAGCATGTTAACCTTATGGGTTTTGTGAGATAAATATTTTAATTTTGAAAGCATGGTTAATTTTATTAATTTTGAAAATTTTGTTATGAATCTAAGATTAACTGAAAATTTGTGTTAGATTCAAATTTGACAAAGAGTAAATTGAATTTGAATTTCAAAAATTAGCTTCCAGGTCTTGGCGAGGCACAAGGCCTTCTTTGGTCGTAGCCTTATTGGATCATCAACCCTTTCCTTGACAAAGCCTTTTAGTGAAATTTCATTTTCAAGATTACTTTTTGAGAAATTCTGGTCTAACTAGTTTGGGTCTTGGATCGGTAACTTCGGCTAGTTCCGCCAAGATGGCTTCTCTAACGTACTATCATCTCACCTCCACCCAATACTATGTTGTTCAAATTTCAATTAACTGATTTATCCTTATACTAACCAATCCTAATTCTAAGCAAAAAAAAAACAAAAATAAAAAGAAACACATAATTAAAACAAACAATTGTCTAAGTAAGGTCACAATTGGAGTAATACTCCAGATTTTTGAAATCAGCAAGATTATGAATTAAATTTTCTAACTTATTGACCTTATGTTTTAGGGTTTCATTTTCTTGTTTCAATTTTCTGAAGTTTGCTTTAATTAAGTTACATGAATCAATCACATTATTCAAGGTAAATAACGGATTTTCAAATACTATAAATTTACCTTTGTTGATTGTTTGTCCGGCATTCTTGGTAGCTCTTTTATCTGTGCATTCACTTTTGTAATGCCCGAACTCCTGACACTTGAAGCATTGAATGCGACTTTTGTCCTTTTGTGCTTTTGGAACTGATTCCTTTGTCGCCGTCGGTGGTGTCGTTCGAATCTTACGAGTAAGACACTCACTTTGGTAGTGCCCTCTCTCCCTGCATGTGTAACAAATTACATGATTTTTAAAATCTGATTTTACACTTTTACCTTTTGGTTCCTTATTGGGAATCTCCCCCTTGATTCTTGCCGCCTCGGATCTAGGCTCATCTTCTGATTCTGTGTCTGAGTCGGACTTGGGTACTAGTTGAAGCTCCTTCTTTGGTGGTTCTTTAAGATTTTTCCCTGCAAAAGAATTTACACCTTCCTCGACCATTACAATATCTGTTTGATTATTTAATTCTAATTTTGAAAAGAATTCAAAATCGGTTACCATCTCAGTCAATTCGTCGTCTGATTCTGGTTCGACTTTGGATTCGGGTTCAGACTCTGACTCAACTGTTTGTGCTTGGATCGAAAGGGCAAGATAACTTACCTGATCTTCTTCTTCATCTGAGATCTCTTGATGAAGGTCAATCAATTTTTCCCAGATTTCTCTAGCACATCTGAAGGATCTGACCCGCTTCAATTCTTCATTGGTTAGGCCATATTGTAGGATTGCAGTAGCCCTTGCATCTGTCTCGATCTTCCTCAGTGTTGGTTCATCTAGTTTGTCCCAAGTGATCGATGTTCCTTCATCTGTGGGGAATGTGAACCCCGTTTGGATTATCAACCATAAATCCAGATTAGCCTTCAGGTGGGATTCCATTAGATTTCTCCAGGAGTTGAAATTTTCGCCAGAGAAGAGCGGTGGACGGGCACTGTTCCATTCTTGGTTGGCCATTTAGTTTATACCTCGTACACAAAAGAAACACAAAAAATATACCAAGACTTGGTCTTGGATTAGTAGTACGGGAGAGAGAAAAAACTAGCTCAATAAAAGTGTTTGCACGAATTTCGAGGTAAAATAATAATAAAATAAAATAAAAAATTAATGACAATTTTTTTAAATGTTGACTTTATCAATTTTGATTAATGCTGAAAAAGTAAGAATTTACTGTTTGGAAAAAATTTTGCTTAGTACGAATTTTGAGAAAAATATTAAAATAATAATTAAAAAAATTTATGACAAATTATCAAAAATGGTTCATTTTATCAATTCTGAGTAATGGTGAGAAAATAAGAAAATTTACTATTTTAAACACACCTACAGATATTATTTATTTGAAATAAATATCGAGTGGTGTTGCACCACTTCGATTAACGAGAAAAGATTAAAAAAAATAAAATAATTTTGAAAATCCGAAAAACTCTCAAATTGGTGGTTGCACCAAATTTGAGCTTCCCCGCTTTGATACCACTTGTTGGATCGAGAGAAACGATAGAGGGGGGGGGCGAATATCGTAAATCGTTTTCGGATTAAAGCTAAGAGCATACGCAGCGGAAAATTAAATCACAACACAAAGACGCAAGCAGTTTTACTTGGTTCGGAGTCGCGGTCGGCTCCTACTCCAAGGCCCACGGTCGTTGACCGTTTACTGCGGGCAATTCTATATGTGCGCAAAACTAGTTTACAAAATGTATTACAGGAAATGGTACAGTAAACTTAAAAGTGGCTCTTCGTTACCGACGTCCGGGGTAGATTGTATTTTCTGAGCAGAGGGACGTCGTCGGCGCTTGTATCTCGAGTTGGGAGGTTTCCGGAGTAGAGCGCGGGAGTAGAAGAGCGTGAATGCGTTGGAAGAATTGATTCTCAAAGCCTTGGGGTCGAGGGCCCTTTTATAGCCCCTCGGGGCGCCCCCCCACGTGTCAGTTGATCGGAGTTCCTCTCGGTCAGCTCTGATCCATTCAAACTCGGGATCAGGCTTTGACGGGGGCGCCCGGGACGCTGGGGGGCCCGGGTTGACCGGGTCAACTCTTATCCGTTGGCTTCGCTGGCTTCTGCTTCGTTAGCTTGATCTGGCGGCGCCCGGACCATCCGGGGCGCCCAGGAGCATGGGGGGCGCCCCGCCCATGAGCTGTCGAAGCATTCACTTGCTCTACTTCTTTTGTGTTGACCTTGGGGGCGCCCGGGACACTCCGGGCGCCCTACTCAGCTTCTGCCTCACTCCTTTGAGGCTCTCTGAGCTGCAGACACTCGTTCCTTCGGTCCTGCATCCAGGGTTAGTACAAAATAACATAGAGCAATAATATATTAGTTTTATACAGCCTTAGCTGTCTTGGTTCTGACTTTGGGTCTCCAAAATGGAACCCTAGGTCGAACCGGCGCCTACTGTTCCCTCGACGGGGAACGCGTCCTCAGCTACTCCTCTCAGGAGAATTTACCTGATGCCAATCTGCTCCTCCGGTTGGACTTTTGCCCAGCAGTCCTTCGCCAGGTGCCTAGCTGTCCTTCGCCAGGTCTTCAGTACCAAGCTGTCCTTCGCCTGGTGCCTAGCAGTCCTTCGCTAGGGCTTTGTATCCTGGCATTCCTTCGCCAGGTGCCTAGCAGTCCTTCGCTAGGGCTTTGTATCCTGGCATTCCTTCGCCAGGTGCCTAGCAGCCCTTCGCTAGGACATTGTTTCCTGGCATCCCTTCGCCAGGTGCCTAGCAGCCCTTTGCTAGGACTTTGTTTCCTGGCAGCCCTTCGCCAGGTGCCTAGCAGCCCTTCGCTAGGACTTTGTCTCTGCACACTTGAGTAACTTTATTAGATCACAAATAACACTTAACTTTGAATCTTTTGCCAATATCAAAACAAGGTTCGATATGGTGTTTCTTGTACCAACAGACTGCCCCCAGGCCAGTCGACTGGTCTACTCACCCACCTAAGGTTACCCTTCCTGAGTACATTTCACTCCGCATTCACACCCTAGGATTTCTCGAGTACAATCACACAGCACTCGTACTCTCACGACTCGACTGACTCCTCATCCGCAACCTCGACTATTGCCTTCGCGCCCTCTTCATCTTTGGCTCCCGTCCCTCGGATGCACGCAAGCCTCCAGCTTGCCTCCTTCCATCCTTCACACATGCCTCGAAGTCAGCGCCCATCAGCTCATCGTCCCTGCTCTCTAATGTCCCTCAGGTCCACACAAGCCTCCAGCTTGTCTCCGTGCCGCCCTTCACCGTACCGAGGCTGTCCAACTAAGTCCATATATGTAACCTCTACAACCTGCACACTCAACATACACATATGAGATAACAAGGGTAAACCTAACATAAACCCTTTGCCCAAACATCAAAACACTTGGTCACTCCGGACCACAGATTGCCTCAACAATCCCCCCTTTTTGATGTTTGGCAATACGTTTAAGTTAGGGAAACAAGATAGTAGTCAATAGCAAAAACCATGCTAAACAAATGCATATGCAATGCATACATGGAACCTATCCCAAGGCATCCTACACCTAACCCTCCAAGTTAGGAATTTTCACTAGAATGGGCTTTTTAAAGCTTCTCCCAAGCTCCCCCTACATTGGACTTGCAAAGGCTTTTTAAGAACCTCTCCCAGGTTCCCCTTACGCCAAGAATGGAGCAACCATGCTCCCCCTTAATCTTAGCTCCCCCTAAACCTAGGGTTTCTAGCAAGGTAAGTTTGGTTTCCCAACTTAAACCCAAAACTTCTCCCCCTTTGCCATACATCAAAAAGGCCCCAATAATATCCCGATTATTGGTTCTTTTAATTCCTAATGATCCTAAACAACGTGTACTAACCTCCCATACACTAGTTTTCCATCATTTGGACCCAAGTCAGCTGCTGGATACCCATACCAGCCCTGACCAGTCGACTGCACCTGTTGGCAGTCGACTGATACTCTGAAAGTCAATTTTTCAGGCCACATTCAGAAATGCGCCATAAATTTCACAATTATCCAAAAATTTCCAAATTTCATAGAGAACTTTGTGGTACCCATACCTACTTGGGAAAAATACATTCCATAATTATCTATCACCGTTCCCAAGTTTGGCACAAAATCCAAAAATTTTCTATGAAAATTAAGGCAACCAAGGAGGCAACCTCCCCCTTAACCTATGCCTTTTCCCAATTTTCAATTTTCCTAGGTGAAGTTCTACCCAACTTAACACCATAGACTCAAATTAGGTTCTACCCAACCTAACAACCAAGTTCTTCTTCCTTGACACCATTAAAGGATTGCCTCCAAGCAACCTTATCCCTAGTGCCAAAAAGGACTCAACAAAACCTTAAAAAAGTTTAAAGGTTTGCAAGCACACTTGATATTTTCATGAAATCATATTTTTCTAGGATAGGGTATCTCCTAGCAAGTGTGCTTGAGTTTTGGTACATTTCTCTAATTTCCTTAAGGATGGACACTTTGTATCAATTTTGAACTCAATTCATGATTCCTTGTGTTTGCTAAGGCTTATCATTATAATTTACACAAGGAATTGTCCTCAATTTTCCCTTTTTACCTCTAAATCCTAGATACCTAGGGAAACTTATCAATCTTTCTTGATTTTCAAGATATCAACAAAGCCTTATTAAATCATGGGATAATACTTCATTCAAGGAATATGAAATCATAAACAAGAGTTTTAATCCAAAACCATATTCTATAATCCAATTTTGTAATTTCTCACTACCCAATATCTTTTTTTTAGCTTACTCTCATGGACCAGTCGATTGCCCATATGGCAGTCGACTGCTAAAACGAACAGAATGGTCTCTGGGCTGAAATTCACTCGGATCAGTCGACTGCCCCCAGGGCAGTCGACTGATACCTGATTTTCAGATTTTTCAATCCAATTTCAGAAATGCCTAGTTAATTCCACAAATCTCCAAAAATTATGAAATTTCGTGGGGAGATTTATGGGGCCAATGTCTACTTGGTAAAAATATGTTTCCAAACAAATGTACTCCAGATCCCAAGATTGACACGAAACTCAACTTATCCTAAAGTGTATCATTGAAACTCATCCCAAAAGTCTCAATTGTGATTTTTCCTCACTGTTTCTTCTTATCCTTGATTATAGTTCATTTCTATCATTGAATTGCATGTTATTCACACATTAAAACCTAATTTTACCCAATATAATTGTATTTTCATTCTTTTCTCCTTAAGTTCCCTTTTTAATGTGCCAAAACCTAGGATTAAGACTTACCCAAGTCTTCCAACCCTTTTTGGCACAATTCACCTAATTTCCTAGGAGGGAAACTTTTGAGATCCATTTACCATGGACCCCAAAGGCTCCTAGAGCTTTCCCTTGAGCTCTGAGCCCTAACCACCTCCCTTGGTGACTCTACCCACTCTAGACCACACCGGTGTGCCTCCGGTGACTCTTGGCCTACAAAATGAACCTTCTTAACCTTAGACACCTTGTCTTTGGTTAAGTTGTTCCTTCTACCCTTAAATGGCATCCCTGTAACGCCCGCTTTTTTTTTTTTTTTATAGACCATCATAAAGCGGCGTTACATTAACATACTTAGGCATGTAGATATCATAATGCAGCGGAAAACTTTAAACTTACACCTACATGCACTTACTACCATTCCTACCATCATAACCTGGAAGCTTGGCATATTAACTTTATACTTAGCATCATATCATACTTAGCATCATGCCATGTTTTAGCATCATATCATACTTAGCATCATGTCATACATTAGCATCATGTCATAGAGTCATATTCAAGTACTTAGTAGTAAAGGTAGAGTTCTATCATAAGACAAACAAACATATGGTCTATTGGCCAAGTCACTATCACACACATTCTGCAATGCCCTCCTGCTGCTTCCTTATTATCCCCTTGCGTGATCTGCGGTATAAGAAAATAAGACTATAAGCACACAGGCTTAGTAAGGCTCTTTCCTACCCACTAAAACCATCCGTCATTTAATCATAAACATATGAAACATTAGCATACTTAATGCTTTACTTAGATCGTCATCCTTATCATCACTTAGCATTCATTCGACATGTCATGGACATGGCTTCATCATATTCATAGCATGACATAAACATAACCATAAACATTCATGTATGGCATCATACTTGACATAAACATAAACATCATAAACATTCATAGCATGACATAAATATAAACATCATAAATATTCATAGCATGGCATAGACACAATCCATAAACATCGTAAACATTCATAGCATGGCATAATACTTGGCATGGACATAAAATCATGGCATAACCTAATTAAAATCATGGCATCCTATACTAGCATGAGCATAAATAAAATAATGGCATTCTAACATAACATAAGCATAATTAAATCATGGCATCCTAAACTAACATGAACATAAATAGAAGCATGACATCCTAACTTAGCATAAACATAATCAAAGCATGACATTCTAAACTAGCATAAAATCATGGCATCCTAAACTAACATGAACATAAGTAAAATCATGGCATAAAATCATGGCATTAACATAGATAAATCATGGCATAAAAATCATGGCATAACATAGATAAATCATGGCATAAACATAAATAAATCATGGCATAAAAATCATGGCATAAACATAAATAAATCATGGCATAACCATCCTTTTCATGAACATACTTTTCATAAACATACTTTTCATAACGTAATGCATAACATGAATGGATGTATGTAACAACTGTGCATATATATATATATAAAGATGCTTAATCTTCAAAACATGCTTTTAAATCATCATCATAACATCATTGGGCCCTGGCTTGTACCACATTCATTCATCATATGCGCGCATCCCTATGTAAATACGAGGTAGCTAATCTCGACCTACTAGGGTAAGGACAGCATCATCGGTAGTCCCGAACCGTAAGGACAGCATCATCGGTAGTCCCGAACCGTGGACAGCATCATCGGTAGTCCAGAACCGTGGACCTTACTTAGGTCCGGTACAAGCCCATAAAATAAAATAAAATACTTTGCATGCTTCATCATTCATAAGTCATTCATGGCATACTTATCATAACATAACTTGTTACGGCTCGGCCCGTCTACCGGCCCATTTACCGGTCCATATGACCGTCGTACCGTCGACCATCGACCATGTCGTTTAGCATATTCATTCATTCATCATACTTAACCTTCATTCATCATTTTCATTCTTATCATGCATAACCATGGCATATCATTCATAAACATGGCATATCATTCATAACATGGCATATCATCCATAAACATGGCATATCATTCGTAAACATGGCATATCATTCATAACATGGCATATCATTCATAACATAGCATATCATTCATAAACATAAATCACATCTTACCATAGGGCCATTGGGACCCTTACTTGAAATAAATCTTAACTTTTACCCTATTAACCCTTATATGGCCGAAACTTGTGGAGTCCCATGGCCATGTGAAAATTCACACAATCGCCATCCATCATCCTTATATCATGGCAACACATAAACATAAGTTGAGGTTAAAGACTCAACCCTAACCCTTGGGTCCTTGGGGTTGGCCGAACCATATGGGGCCTCTAGGGTACCCCAAAAATTCCCAAAATTTATACTTAACCTCTACACATCATGAGGGAACATTAAATGACATTATCCTGATTTTTAACATATTTTTAGACATTTAAAACATGGGGGCCGAAACCCTTGAACTTAAGGTTCTGGGTTTTGCTTCTTTCATGTTGGCCGAAACATATGGGGCCTCTAGGGTATCCAAAAAATTCCCAAAAATTATACTTAATGTCTAAACATCATAAGGGAATATTAAATGATATTATCATGATTTTTAACATATTTTTAGACATTTAAAACATGGTGGCCGAAACCCTTGAACTTAAGGTTCTGGGTTTTGCATCTTTCATGTTGGCCGAAATATATGGGGCCTCTAGGGTATCCAAAAAATTCCCAAAAAATTTTACTTAGTGTATAAACATCATAAGGGAACATTAAATAACATTATCATGATTTTTAACATATTTTTAGACATTTAAAACATGGTGGCCGAAACCCTTGAACTTAAGATTCTGGGTTTTGCTTCTTTCATGTTGGCCGAAACTCTAGGGTGTCCTAGAGTACTCTAAAAATTCCCAAAAATTATACATAACCTCTACACATCATAAGGGAACATTACATAACATTATACAGATTTTTATCATATTTATAGATCTTTAAATCATGGTGGCCGAAACCCTTGAACCTAAGGTTCTGGGTTTTGCTTCTTCCATGTTGGCCGAAACTCTAGGGTGTCCTAGAGTACTCTAAAAATTTCCAAAAATTATACATAACCTCTACACATCATAAGGGAACATTACATAACATTAAAAAGATTTTTATCATATTTATGGACCTTTAAATCTTGGTGGCCGAAACCTATCAACCAACCTTTCTTGGTTTTTCTTTCTTTTCCACTTCCAACCCCAAAATCTATCAATATATCATGCTAAAAATCATAAAAATCATATGAAACCATTATACCACAGGTGAGGGAGTCTTACCTTGGGTTTCTAGATTTTTAGACCTTGGATGGAAAGAAGGAAGAAGACTTGACCACACCTAGCCCTTGGAAACTTTGAGAAGCCCTTAGATCTAGGAGGATGAGACCTTTTGTGGAGTTTTCTCAAGGGAGAATTCCTCCTTGTGTGCTCGGCAAGAATGGAGAAGGAAGAGAGGAGCAAATGCAATTGATGGCATAAAGAATGAAACTCCCAAACCCCCTTATTAATCAACCATTAAAGTGGTGAATGAAGAGTTTTCCATGGCCCTTCATCTTCTTCTACCATTTAACCACCATTCACCTCCTTTCCTCACAAGAATTCCTTGCTAGGTGAGTTGGTTAAAGCATTCATTGTTGTACAAGAGGTCTAAGGTTCAATCCTTGGCCCATGCACCTTTATTTTTATTTTATTTGATCCTTTTTCTTATTTTCGAAAATTCCCTTTTTATTTCGAAAATTCTCCAAAAATCACCCATAATTATGCCAATATTCCTAAATAAAATTCTTTTATATTTATATAAATTTTACCCAATTAATACCCACTTTTGGAGCCCATTTAAAGCCCATTAGTACCTAATTTCTTAAATTAAATAGGAAAATTAAACTATTACTTACCCATAATCATGCTAATATGTCTAATTAAATCCTATTTATATTTATACTAATTTTTTTACCTAAAATCCACCGATAATTATGGTACTAGTAAGCCCACCCAAGGCCCATTAGTGCCCTTTTTCCCAATTTAAATGGGGAAAACATGGATTTTCTAGGCCCAATTTTGCATTGATATTCCTTGGTCCCTTGGAAAATTATCTAAACATGCTCAATATTTTAAGAAAATATTAAGAGAATTTTCCGGGTCGTTACAATCCCCTTGCCATTTTTGGTCTTCTCCTTCTTGCCATGATTATATGCTACCCCAGCATACTTCTTTTTGTTGGCCTTGGAGGTCTTAGATCGGTAACCCAAACCCAATCTATCATAGTTGAGTTTCAAACTACCCAACACCATATCTAGACCCTTAGATCCAACCTTGAATCTTTCTAGGGTCTTTTCTAATTTAACAAGTCTTGCCCTCAAGGCTTGATTTTCCCTTTCTAACCCTTTAACCTTAGTGTCATTATGTCCACTTTGGACATTCCTAGAACTATCCATTTTCCTAGGCACATTTCTTCCCTTTTCGGGATTAGTGCCATGATTCTTAGGTCTAGAGATCTTGGGTCTATCATTATGCATGTTTTTCCTAGGGTGTTGATCTACATTGTTAATCCTAGTCCTATCATTATATCTAAATCCAAATTTATGCACCATTAAGTATTTTTCGTTAAAACTAGCATGCATGGAGGGATGATTAACATATTTTTAAAATGCAATGAGGAACTTGAAATCGAATTATACTTTAACCTAGGGTTAGGAATTACTTCCCTTACCCTTGTAGTTCCTCCTTGTTGTGATCTTTGCTTCCTCCTTTCTTCTTTCTCCCATCTTTTTAAGTGTCCAATTTTCTTGAGCTCTTTCTTCCTTGAACACTTGGTGTGGTAGTGCCCTAGTTCACCATACGTGAAGCATCGAATCCTCCTCTTCTTCTCTTGGGTTTCTCTAGTCCTACACTTTATGTTGGAATTTAATTTAATTGAAATAGGTTTAGAGTGTACCTCCTTTTTACCTTTCAGGCACTTGTCCTTGTAGTGCCCCTTTTCGTGGCAACTAAAGCATGTGATATGTTCTTTTGATTTGACTTTGGTGGAGGCAGAGGCTAAGTTGACTTCCTCTTCAACCTTGGATGATGTGGAGGCCTCCTCTTGTTCTTGTGTAGATGAGGGTCTCTCCTCTCCCTCAATCCTTGAGGTGGTGACCTCCTCCTCTTCTCTAGATGAGGTGGATGACCTCTCACTTCCTTCTTCCACTTCTTGAACCAATGAATTGATTTCTTTGGGCTCTTGAATTTGTGTAGGATTTTCATGATATTCATTGACTTTATTCCATAATTCATGTGCATCTCTATATTCACCTACACAACTCAAAATGTTATTAGGCAAAATATTTACCAAAATGCTAATTACCTTCTCGTTTGCTTTTGCTTGATCTTGTTGTTCTTGACTCCAATATCTAGGACGAAGCCTTTTTCTGTGCTTGTCCTTTGGAATCTCATATGGCTCTTCAAGTGTGATTCGAAGGTCCCACTCCATCCTGAACCATGTCTCTATCCTTGCCCTCCAAAAATTGAGGTCTTCATGATCGTAGGGTGGTGGAGTGTAGATGTCGTCCCAAAATTTTTCTTCAATTTTCTTTTCCCTCTAGCATGTGCTCCCTCGGCGGTTAGTCCGATCAAGAGCGGTCCTTCGCTTTGATACCAATTGATAGATCGATCGTATCTGCTAGAGGGGGGGGGTGAATAACATTTTTCGTTGTTCTCTACAAAATTATTAGCGCAGCGGAAATACTAATATAAATAAAACTAACAATATAGAACAATGCTAACAAACCGATTTACTTGGTATCCACCCCGGACGGGTGACTAATCTAAGAATCCGTTGGTGGATCAATCCCCAGATAACCTCCGGCTAGCCCTCTTCGTTCCTTGTGGGTGGAGAAACCTCACCATAACACCTTTAGAAGACCTGAGCACAAAGACTACTATCTTGCCTTTAACCAAGACAAGATTCGTCAAGAATCTCAGCCACCACGAAGTCCTCTTTAAATAGGACTCGCGCTGAAACCCTCGCTAACAATCGACTGCCCCCAAGGCCAGTCGACTAGTGCCACTGAAATTCGACCGTTGCATCCCAACGTTCGAATTCTCAGCCAACTCACCAGCCACCTACCAGTCGACTGCTCCCAGGGCAGTCGACTGGTCCCCGGCCAGAACCCTTCTGTGAGTTTCATCAGTCGACTGCCCCCAGGCCAGTCGGCTGATCTACTCATCTACCTAAGGTTACCCTTCCTGAGTACATTTCACTCCACACTCACACCCTAGGATTTCCCAAGTACAATCACACAACACTCGTACCCTCATGACTCGACTGACTCCTCATCCGCAGCCTCGACTATTGCCTTCGCGCCCTCTTCATCTTCGACTCCTGTCCCTCAGATGCACGCAATCCTCCACCTTGCCTCCATGCCATCCTTCACGCATGCCTCGAAGTCCACGCCCATCAGCTCATCGTCCCTGCTCTCCAAGGTCCCTCAGGTGCACACAAGCCTCCAGCTTGTCTCCATGCCACCCTTCACTGTACCGAGGCCGTCCAGCCAAGTCCATATGTGTAACCTGTACAACCTGCACACTCAACATACACATATGAGATAACAAGGGTAAACCTAACTTAATCCCTTTTCCCAAACATCAAAATATTTGGTCACTCCAAACCACAGATTGCCTCAACATAAATAGAATAATAACTTTGGAAAAATAAACAAGCAATCAAGCAAATAAAAAAATTATCTAATTATAAAGATGGTTTTTATATTAGCTCCCCCTGGACTGAAGCCTCGATAAGGGTTAGGTAAGATGTAATTCTTGTCCTTGGGGATCCAATATTGGTTTGGTCCAGCTTATTTATGTTAGTAGGAGCCCTAGAGCCAATTATGTGATGATTGACTAGGGACATTTTGTATCATATTCTATCATTAATAAAGGCATGTTTGGTTATTATACTTACTTTATTATTTATGCCAAATAACTAAGTATAATAATGTTCTTATGTAGTAGGTTCTTATCTATATTATATCGATTGGTTGAATCGATAGTGAGATAATGTAGAGAACACTACACTAAATTATTCCTAGTCAAGCATTAATATTCAGGGATAATATTAATGCATGAAGACTAGCATGTTGGTCAACTGATGACTTGAGCTCACAAGTCATGGATATGTGATATCAAGTTGACACATGGGTATGCATTGGAGAATGTGTACTGAATTGACCCGCCATGAGAAAGTTTCATAGATTGTCATATGAGTGTCACAAACTTTCTCATGTGACTATTAGTATAAATAGTCCTTAGACCTGAAGTCACTACGGTTCCCTACATAAGGAGTTATGTACTTTGGTATCGTCAAACGTCACCCGTAATAGGGTGGACTATAAAGGCGATCACTGGGTATGTAATGAATTATGCGGAGAGATGTGAGTGATGTAGATGGGATCTATCCCTTCTATATGACGGGAGTGATATCTGTGGGCCCCTTGATCAAGTAGGACTACTAAAATGCATGACCATGCTCAAATGAGTCAATATGAGATATTGATCTCATTTGTTTGAGTGAGTCTACTCGGGGATCAAGAAACACATAGATTGATTGAGGATGATACGGTCTATGCCTCATTGGTCAAACTAGATATCAAGGATAGAAGGACAAGGTCATACATTATCATAGTCACGAAGGTTTAGTCGGATCTCCACTTTTCTTGTTACTTGGGTAGCAATGATGCATTGCTAGATGCCGCTCATTGCTTATGTGTCTAAAGAGTTTAGGCACATTGCCAACGTCACGAGAACCTATTGGGTCACACACTAAGGACATGATGCTTCGGGAGCCTGAGTTGGGAACTCGAGAGATCTGAGCCCGAGTTAGGAACTCGGGAGGTCAGTTCGGGAGCTCGAGTTGGGAACTCGGGAGCTTGGGTCGGGAGCTCGGCACTCGACAGACTGAGCTGGGAGCTCGGCAGACTAGGTCGGGAGCTCGGCGCTTGGCAGACTGAGCTGGGAGCTCGGTAGACTGGGTCCGGAGCTCGGCACTCGGCAGACTGGGTCGGGAGCTCGGCACTCGGCAGACTTGGTTGGGAGCTCGGGGACTCGATCAGCAGACTTGGTCGGGAGACCTGGTCGGAAGCCCGAGAGGCCCGGTCGGAATTACATGGAAATTCATTAAAGTGTTTAATGAAGGCAAGAGAAAAGTCTCTCTTCATTGGATGAAGAGGAGGTGAAGAGTCACATGAAAAGATGTGCTCTTTATTGGCTTTAATGAAGGGAAGTCCAAGAGACAAAAGACTCTTCATATTCAAGGGATGAATATAAAAATGGGTCTAGTCATTTTTGAATGAAGTGAGTGTGCTTTTCTTTCTTCTCTTCCTCTCTTCTTCCTCTCCTCCCTCTTGGTCGAAACCCTTGTGGGTTCTTGGTGGTCTTGTGAACTACCTCAAGTTGCTAGCACAACTAAGGTAGTTCTCTCAAAGTTGAGAGATTGTGTCCATGTGGATACAAATAGAGGCACGGACACTTGAACGTGCAAGAGATCCGGCGCATCTTAGACGAGCGGGATAAGCAAAGGGCACACTCCAAAGGTATACACTGTAGATAGATCTATTAGATAGATGAACTTCGTATGAGTTTTCTTTCGCATGGATCGCTCGAGGGATCTTGTTTCCATTGCAGTTTTGTATTTTGGTGCCGGGAGATCCCAACAGTTTATTCAAACATAGCTTTGGGACCCATGCTTGGACTCGAGTTCTAGGTTGGTTCAATACTGAATAATAAGAGCGTTGTCACGATTTGGTTCGATAACCTAGTCCGGATCGATTGAGAACAGACTTCTATTTTCCAAGAATCAATTCAAGATTCTTGGAACTCGAAGTGAATCATTCTAGAGCAACTCTGAGTTCCATGACTTGTGTTTTCAAGGAGGAGTTCTCTTCCTCAAGCTTTTGAACTTGAGTCGTGTTTCCTTCTTGAACTGACTCGGTTAAGGAACTCGAGTTGACTTCCTCCTACAGGAGTTATACTTCTTGTCGGAGGGTTTTAAACCTAAATGTTGGCTTTCGCTAATTTGCGAGACAAGTATGAAATTAAATCGTAGAGTTCGGATTCTGGATAACCTTTTACCGTGATTTGTCCGTCCTCCGAGATCGATCGTTTATGGTGTGCTAGAGGGGGTGAATAACACTTTTTCGTCGTTTTGATCTCTACAAAGTCGTTAGCGTAGCGGAAACAATAATATGTAAAGTAAATAAGAAATAAACAATGCTAACAACCTGATTTACTTGGTATCTACCCCGGTCGGGTGACTAATCCAAGAATCCTTCGGTGGATCAACCCCCGGATAACCTTCGGCTAGATCTGTCACTCCTTGTGGGTGGAGAAACCTCACCACAACACTTCGGACGCTCTCTGATCACAGTAGACTACTAACCCACTTTATCCAAGCGAGTTTGGTCAAAGAAGATAGTAGGAAACAAGCCCCTTTAAATAGGGCTCGAATCTGAAAACAACCGCTACCAGTCGACTGCCCCTGGGGCAGTCGACTGGTCCCACTCAGATTTGACTGTTACAGTACAACGTTCAAATCTGCCAGGCTGTTCCAGTCACAACCAGTCGACTGCCCCTGGGGCAGTCGACCGGTACACACCTAAACCTAGGGTTTTACTCCTGAGTACAAGTCTCTCCGCACTCAAACCCTCCCGGCTTAGCCCCTGAGTACATACACCCATACTCAGACCCTTGCACCTTAGTTGACTCCTCACCAGTAGTCTTGACTGTTGCCTTCACGCCCTCTTCATCTTTGGCCCTCGTCCCTCAGATGCGCATGCAAGCCTCCAGCTTGCCTTCATGCCACCCTTCACGTACGCCTCGAAGTCCGCATCCCTCGTCTCATCATCTCTTCTATCCAACGGTCCCCCGGATGCGCACGCAAACCTCCAGCTTGCCTCCATGCCATCCTTCACCTGAAGACATCAACCAAGTCCATGTGTACCTGTACACCTGCACACTCATGTACACATATGAGAACAACACAAATCCTAACTTGACCATATTGCCCACACATTAAAATATCATGATCCTCCAGATCATCTCAGGGCTGATTGTGTTGGTGTAGGAAGCACCATATCGAACCTTGTTTTGATATTGACAAAGGGTTCAAAGTTAAGTATTATTGGTGATCTAACAATATTACTCAAGTGTGCAAGAAAAGTCCTAGTGAAGGGCTGCTAGGCACCTGGCGAAGAGCTGCCAGGAAACAAAGTCCTAGCGAAGCGCAGCTAGGCACCTGGCGAAGGGCTGCCAGGAAACAAAGTCCTAGCGAAGGGCTGCTAGGCACCTGGCGAAGGAATGCCAGGATACAAAGCTCTAGCGAAGGACTGCTAGGCACCTAGCGAAGGAATGCCAGGAAACAAAGTCCTAGCGAAGGGCTGCTAGGCATCTGGCGAAGGAATGCCAGGATACAAAGCCCTAGCGAAGGATTGCTAGGCACCTGGCGAAGGAATGCCAGGATACAAAGCCGGAATGCCAGGATACAAAGCCCTAGCGAAGGACTGCTAGGCACCTGGCGAAGGAATGTCAGGATACAAAGACCTAGCGAAGGACTGCTAGGCACCAGGCGAAGGACAGCTTGGTATCCAAGACCTGGTGAAGGACCGCTAGGCAAAAGTCCAATCAGAGGAGCGGTTGGCATCAGGTACATTCTCCCGAGAGGAGTAGGTGAGGATGCGTTCCCCGTCGAGGGAACAGTAGGCGTCGGTTCGACCTAGGGTTCCATTTTGGAGACCCAAAGTCAGAACCAAGACAGCTAAGGCTGTATAAACTAACATCTTGTTGCTTTATAGTGTTTTGGACTAACCCTGGATGCAGGACCTAAGGAACGAGTGTCTGCAGCTTAGAGAGCCTCAAAGGAGTGAGGCAAAAGCTGACCAGGGCGCCCGGAGTGTCCCGGGCGCCCCCAAGGTGAAAACAAAACACATAATGCAAAGGAAGGCTTCGACAGTTCATGTTCGGGGCGCCCCTATGCTCCCGGGCGCCCCCGCTGTACCCGGGCGCCCCAAGCGCTCCGGGCGCCCCCAGGTGAAGCTACCGAAGCAGCTCTAGCGAAGCCAAGAGGAAAAGAGTTTGACCCGGTCAATCCGGGCGCCCCCAGCGTCCCGGGCGCCCCGGTCAAGATCTGATCCCGAGTTTGAAGGGATCAGAAGCGGACCGAGTTAAAGGCGGATCAGCCGACACGTGGGGGGGGGGGGGCGCCCCCAGGGCCTATAAAAGGGCCCTCGACCCCGAGTCTTCCAACAACGAATTCTTTCAACGCTTCTACGCTCTTCTGCTTCCGCGCTCTGCTCCGGCAACCTCCCGACTCAAGATACAAGCGCCGACGATGTCCTACTGCTCTAGAAAAAGTAATCTACATCGGACGTCGGTAAAAAGAAGAGTTTAATTTCAGTACTGCACTTTAACTGTAATTCCATTTCTGTAACTGATTTTGCGCGATTATAGTATTGCCCGCAGTAAACGGTCAGCGACCATGGGCCTTGGAGTAGGAGTCGACCTAGGCTCCGAACCAAGTAAAAACCTTGGTGTCTGTGTGTTTGTTTTTAATCTTCCGCTACGCATTCTCTTTTCAAATCCGAACGTTTTCCGATATTCACCCCCACTCTATCGGTTCTCTCGATCCAGCAGATTGCCCCAACAATCTCTCCCTTTTTGATGTGTGGCAATATGTTAAGTTAGGTAAATAATAATAGCACAAGCAATTGAAATTTAAGCATAACACACAAGAGGCAAACTCCCCCTTAACCTATGCTTTCTCCCAAATTTCAATTCTTATTGCTAATACCAAGTTAAGTTCTCCCAACTGAACTCTAAAGTTTTGTAACCAAACCTAAGTTATGTTTCAACCCAAATCTAACTTAACACCCTAGTTCTCCCCCTTTGACACCATCAAAAGATTGCCCCAAGCAACCCTACCCTAGGTGCCAAATAGACCATAACCAGATTTCTTAAAAAAACCTTTCAGACACCACAAAACCCATTCTGCCCACATTACCAGTCGACTACCCATGGGGCAGTCGACTGATACGCAGTGTTTCAGAATTTCAGCCGAAATTCAGAAACGAATAAAAAATTCCAGAAAATCTAAAAAAATGGAAAACTTTGCAAGCACGATTGTTAAGGTATTCCCTACCCTAAAAAAATTTGGTTCATGAAAAATATCAACCGTGCTTGACTTTTGGTACAAACTCACAAGTTCTCAAGGAAACCAACTTTTCAACCCTCTCTCATTTTCAACCCTCTTACTAAAACCTATGAAAATTTTTAAGGTGTCATCTTTATGTTTCATGAAAAATACCCAAGTAAATCTAGAAAAATCATCTACAATTACCAAACAATATTTGCTTCATACTAAGGATGGAGTACTATGACAATCAAATAAATCCAAATGTAATAGCTCTAAGGGTACGTTTGGTTGGGGGTTATCCTTGATAACCTTGGTTACCATCCAATATTATCAACGAAAATCTTGTTTGGTTTAGATAATTAGTGATTCCCAAGTAATGATTGATGCCCGACACGTCATCAAAAGGGTCATGCAACCAAGAATCGAAAAATCTTAGGAAAGTAAGGTTTTTCTTGATTCCGGGGTTATGTAACTTATCTTTTCAAAATTATCCTCCTATATTTACATTTAAGAAATAAATAACCATTACAATTTATTAACTTCCGAAAGTATTATTCGCGGCTGACGACCAACAACGACGGCCGGCGGCCGGCGACGACGGGCGGCCGGCGACCGACGGCCGGCGGCCGGCGACCGACCGGCGGCCGGCGGCCCCGCCGGCGACCGGCGGCCGACGGCCCCGCCGGCGACCGGCGGCCCCCGCCGGCGACCGGCGGCCCCCGCCGGCGACCGGCGGCCCCGCCGGCGACCGGCGGCCCCCGCCGGCGACCGGCGGCCCCCGCCGGCGACCGGCGGCCGGCGGCACCCGCCGGCGACCGGCGGCCGGCGGCCCCCGCCGGCGACCGGCGGCCGGCGGCCCCCCCGCCGGCGGCCGGCGGCCCCGCCGGCGCCGGCGGCCCCCGCCGGCGACCGACGGCGGCGGCCCCCGCCGGCGACCGGCGGCCGGCGGCCCCCGCCGGCGACCGGCGGCCGGCGGCCCCCGCCGGCGACCGGCGACCAGCGGCCCCCCGCCGGCGGCAGGCGATCGATGACCCCCGCCGGCGGCCGGCGACCGACGACCACTGTCGACAAACGGCGGTCGGCATCAATCGTTGGCGGTCGACGTCAACAGCCGGCCGGTAGTCACTGGCGATCTACGTCAATTGTCGGTGTTCGGCGCTGGCAGCCAGCTGCCGGTGTTGCACATCGACTGCCTACACGGACACCGACGGTCGACGTCGATGCTGACGAATAATTTTTTAATATAATATTTTAATAAAATTATTTGAATAAATTTGAAAGGTCAATATGGTAAAATATTATATTATGTTATAGACTATTACCTCCAAACAAACATGATTTTATTTGATTACCTAAATTGAACCAAACAACTTCAGGTTATGTTTCATTCTCTATTACCTTAGTTATGTGATTACTTGGTAATCACATAACTAAGGTTATATATGATAACTTGAACCAAATGCACCCTAAAGGTAAAGTAGTGCTAGTCAAGGTTTTACCTTTGTGTGATGATTTAGATTGCTTACCCTCTTGGCATGCATCACACATCTTGGTCTTTTCATACTTGATCATGAGGAGCCCCTTCACCAACTCCATCTTGGCAACTCTTGCAATATTCTTCATGTTAATGTGTCCAAGTCGCCAGTGCCACAACCATCCCTCTTCTTCTTTAGATATGAGACACTTAGGCAAATTGTTAGAAGCATAAGCAAGATTAAGATAATAAAGGTTATCTTCTCTATATCCTTCTAGCACAATACTTTCGGATCCATTTTGTCTAATTAAACACTTTCTAGCATGAAACTCAACCCTATATCCCGCATCACAAAGTTGACTTACACTAAGTAAATTAAACTCCATATCCTTAATCAAAAGAACTTTATGAATTGTGATTGTAGGAGATACCTCAATGGTGCCCCTACCAATTATTTTGAGTTTCTCACTATTTTCGAATGACACGGTTCCTTCCCTTAGATAGCTAATGGTGGAGAATTTGCTCACATCTCCGGTCATGTGCCTTGAACACCCGCTATCTACAATCCACATTTTTTAGGCTTCCTTCACCTTTACTATACAACACGGAAAATACACGCTTTTGGTATCCAAATATTAGTTCCACAAGAATCATTTAAATATTTCTTTGGTACCCAAGCCTTCTTTGCATTTCCCTTAACACCTTGTCTCCTAGAGGCACCCTTTCTACCCATAAGTGAAACAAATGCTACCTCTTTGGTTTTTGGCCTATAACCTATCTCGACTTTGTTATACACGGCTCTTTGGCTATTTATGATCATATCAAGGTTGCTAGAGCCAACTTAAAATTTTCTAAGTGCCTTGGTTAGGACTTCTACCTTTTCCCTTAGCTCCCTATTTTTTTTTTCCAAACATGAATCATTTGACATGGTAGAGGAAGCATGCAAATTGTCCTTAAGTTTCATGGATTCTAATTTGAGAATGCAAACATCATTTTTCAATTCTTTAACTTTCCTCCTAGCCTTGGCCAAATCATCATTTGTACTAGTAATAATCTTGACAAGAGTAGAGGAGGGTAAGCTATATACCTTACTTACCGATACATCGGATTCGAATCATGAGCCTTCACTTTCATCATCACTACTTGAACTCCTCTCATCTTCGGATGACTCCAAGTTGTCCACTCCCATTAGTGCGAAGTGTGACACATGATCTTCTTCTTCCTCCGAAGATGATGGATCATCTCAAATAGCTTTTAGGTTTGTGGCACTCTTCCCTTTTTCTTTTGACTTCCTCTTCTCACTCTTCTTTCTCTCCGCCTTCTTTTCTTCTCTTTTTTAAAATTGTGGGCACTCATTCTTCATGTGGCCCTCTTGATGTCAATTGTAGCAAATGATGTCCTTCCCTTTGCTCTTGCTGTTAGGTATGACTTGGCGAGTTTCCTAAGCGAATATCTGGTCGATCTGAGAAACCTCTCCATGCCTACAGATTAAAAATTAATCTGAATGGAGACCCGTCTCCCATCGACCGTCTCGTGCCGTATCGAACGATCCAAATTACAACTTAGCCAATTACCAAAATCGGCCTTGTAATTTGCTTGACCGTTCGACCACGGAAAAAGCCACTAGTTGATCGCCGACTTTTGTGTTTATGGTCAGGGTCCAATTATTTAATTATTGGCTATGATACAAAATCAGAACAATTAAATAATTAACATAAAATGACAAGGCACATGAATAAGGCACATAATAACATAAGAATGAAAGGAGCCAAAGGAAGAATTATACCTTCCATTACCTTACGATCATCTATCGTATGACTCTCCCCTCCTGGACGTCGTGTGGGCGACGATCTACCAAGACCCGTGGTCACCAAGTCGATCCCTTCTCCTTGCGCCAACCAATCCCTAACCAAAGGGATGTCGTTGCCGCTCCAAGGAGATAATCCAAACACACACCCAATTGATTCTTTCCTCCACTGCTAGCGTCTGAACAACAAGTATCTTGAAGTTCTTGTGATCTGAGCAACTCCAAGTTGCACAAGCAACTTGTGTTCTAAGCAACTCCACAACTCCAACTTATGTTCTTCCAAGCAACTCGAAGAATGTTGCCAAGCCCCAAGCACGAGCAACTAGCTACCGCTCCAAACAAGTTGCTTAGGCAACTTACTGTCTCTTCTCCCCAACGAAGACTCACGGCAATTACCAGACAAATCAATTGCCTCACGTTAATTAATTACCTTGCCTTTCAGTAATTGTCAGGCAGGCAATTGCTGCATCCGACAATTGCTGCCTCTCGGCCGCCAGCAATTGCTGGCAGCAATTGCCTCGCGGCAATTGCCTTTCGACAATTGCAGCCGGCCTTGAGCCTCGAGGCCAACAATTGCCGTGGCAATTGCTGCCACCTCGAGGCCAACGAGGCAGCAATTGCCTCACGGCAATTACTGCTGCCTAGAGGCCAGCAATTGCTGCTGTGCCTCACGGCAATTGCTGCTGCTGGAGAAGACGCTTCTCCACGCGTGAGTCGATGCACCGGGAGGGAGAGAGAGATGGAGAAAAGGAGGAGAGAAAACCTTCGGGATTTCTTGTTTCTTCTTGGATTCATCCACTAGATCGATTAACCCTTGGTTCCATGCCACCATGGGATATATATAGGGCTACGATATAGACCATGAGGAGGAGTTGGATCTTGACCTGCTAATGGATCCAAACCCGATCCATTAATGAGGATTCATTCCACTAAAGGATCCCCATTGAATTACCTCACCAACCCCATATTTACATATGAGCTCCACTTATTACGAGTCATCCATCCCCCCGTGTTTAAGATCTCACATGCCCATTAATTAATTAAATTACTAACAATTTAAATTAATTAACTTCTGAGTCCTTGACTATTACCACTCAACCTTATCAACGTGCCGGATCAAATCCACCTGTAGGGTATAGCACGATGAACATTTTGAGCTCATCAAGGGGGCATCATCATCCTGACTCACCAGGTCACGGATTCCGTCAATAATCATCGGCACATCATATTATTGATATTATCTCCCAACTTACTAGGCTTGTCGATCTAACAGAATAGATCTCGCCCATTGGTAAATCAAAGAAATAATAATTAATAATATATGCCCGATATTATTTCGGGATTAAGGGATTGTACTCCATAATACAA
The DNA here is from genome assembly GCA_024364735.1 of Boesenbergia rotunda. Classification (NCBI taxonomy): domain Eukaryota; kingdom Viridiplantae; phylum Streptophyta; class Magnoliopsida; order Zingiberales; family Zingiberaceae; genus Boesenbergia; species Boesenbergia rotunda. The sequence continues at coordinate 1,044,305 of JAGFNQ010003943.1, read as the reverse complement.
ACTGAGGTCCTATCCAATTATCGAGTCAATACAAATTGGATAACCTCGGGTTTCGGTCATGCTCAATGTACTCATAGCACACTAGTGTAATTTTATCTTCAAGACTAACCACACCTAATTACACTACAACCATCCCGATGGGTTGTCCAATTCCATCTCGGTTGTGGGCCTATTATTTATACTAAGCAAGGAACTGATAACATGATCTTCCATGTGACACGACACACCATGTTATCTACAATGCAAAGCAATGGGACTTCATGTATGTACTATTATAAACAGACACCTAGTGTAGTTGTGATTCTCTTTTCAAAATTAGATGATCTCATATATATATAAAAAGAGCAATGTCTTTTAGTATACACATCTAACAATCCCCCACTTATACTCAAAGACTTTCCTATCCTCAAAATGTCATACATCTGACTCCCTGATACTCCACATGCCTAAAGCTCTCGCTCTCAAGGTCTTAGTGAAAAGATCTCCCAGGTTATCCTCTGATGTAACCTAGGCAACAACAACTTTTCCTCTCCTGGGTGGTACTTGCGCTCTATGTGTTTACTCGCCTTATGGGCTCGTGATTCCTTCGAGATTGCAATTACACCATTTTACCACAACAAAATGTGATAGCTTTGTGCAAACCAGGAATCACATCAAAGTCCATCTTGAGGTTCCTGAACCATACAGTTTCCTTTTGGCTGCCACAAAGACTGCCACATCCTTAGCTTCCATGGTGGAGTCCATCACGCAGTCGCTGCGCGACACTCCTCCAATTATGGTTCTACCTCCTAAAAGTAAACACAAAATCCCGAGGAATACATACATTTGCCCCTATCCGACTGGAAGTCTGTATCTGTATAACCCATAGGGAATTGGTCTGCTTGGTAAACCAGCTTATAATCCTTAGTCCTTCTCAGGCACTAAGATAAGCTTTTATCGCAATCCAATTTCCTTGACCTGGGTTACTTTGATATCTGCTAACCATGCCCACGGCAAAGCAGATATCCGGTCTCGTTTTTAGCATACATGAGGCTTCCTATAGCCGGTGCTAAAGGAACCGCCATTACCTGCTCTATCTTCTTTGATAATCTAAATATATCTCCTTAGATAGAGTAGCTCCACAGCTGAAAAGTTCAAAATATTTCTTGGAGGTTTCCATGCTAAAACGAGTTAAAACACTGTCTATGTATGAACCTTGGGATAAGCACACCATCCTTCTCTAGTGATCCCTTAGAACTTTGATCGCCAAGGATGTGTCCTGCTTCTCCTAAGTCATTCATATCAATTGTTTGGACAACCATACCCTTACGTCTGATAATACTTTATTATTGTTGCCAACTAACAAAATATTTTCCACGTATAGTACAAGAACACCACTACATATCCGTCACATTTCTTACATACACAAATCTCATCTGTCCTTTGAATAAATCCATATGACTGGATTATCTCTTCAAAGCGGATGTTCCTCATCATAGGTCCAAGGATCCTGATTCATGGTCGCCAAAGACTGAGTCTGAAGACTCTCCCATGAATATGAATTCTTTTGGTTGACCAACAACCCTCCCACTACGACAAGGTACTACCTATGTATCTTCAGTGACACACGGTGCAGTGACTTGTGGAATATCCTTTTGTACAGTTGGTACTAAGGTCGGAACATCCCCTTTTTAATTTTCTAGAACTAATCTACTCATGGGCTTGTGGTTCATCATATAGTCTTCTTCTAAGAATCTGATATTCGTGCCGACGATTACCCTATGATCCTTACGACTATAGAACCACCTTTCGTTCCTCTAGGATATCCTATGAACAGACGCACTTCTGTACGAGATTCTAACTTATCAATATCTCTCTTCAGCACGTGATGAATTACCCCAAATCCGAATATGTCTTAGACTAGGCTTTCGCCCAGTCCACACTTCTCTGGGAGTAGAAGGTACTGACCTAGATGGTATCAAGTTTGTACGCTGTCATTTTTAGAGCATATCCCCAGAATGAATTTTGGCAACTCGGAGCAGCTTATCATTGTCCTAACCATTTCCATAAGAGCCTTTTTCCTTCACTCTACCGCACCATTCCGTTGGGGTGTACCGGGTGCAGTTAATTAGGATTGAATCCCAGCTTCTGATAAGTAAGTCCTAATTCTCTCAAGAGGTACCCATCACTACGATCTGATCGTAGTGTCTTAATACTTTTCCTTGATGTTTCTCCACAACGGTCTTGAATTCTTTGACCCAATCAAAGATTTAGACTTGCGACCATCAAGTAAAGGTATCCATAACTTTGAATATTCTGTTAGGATCGATACGCCTTGCTAGAGGGGGGGGTGAATAGCAAATCTCGGCTTGTTCTTCCTACGTTGTTAGTATGCGCAGCGGAAACAATAATGATAAACAATAACAACGAAGAAATCACTGCTAACACCGTATTTAGTTGGTATCCACCCCGGCCGGGTGACTAATCCAACAATCCGTCGGTGGATCACTCCCCGGATAACCTCCGGCTAGCTCTCGTCGCTCCTTGTGGGTGGAGAAACCTCGCCACAACTCCAAGCAAACCTCTGAGCACAAAGACTACTATCTTGCCTTTAACCAAGACAAGATTCGTCAAGAAACTCAGCCACCACGACGTCCTCTTTAAATAGGACTCGGGGCTGATTTCTCGCTACCAGTCGACTGCCCCCAGGGAAGTCAACTGGGGCCAGCCAAATTCGACCGTTGACACTCCCAACGTTCGAATTTGCCAGCTCACTAGCCACCTACCAGTCGACTGCCCCCAGAGTAGTCGACTGGTCCCCAGCTGAATCCCTTCCCAAGTACATTCACACAACACTCGATCCTCACGACTCGACTGACTCCTCATTCGCAGCCTCGACTATTGCCTTCGCGCCCTCTTCATATTCGACCCTCGTCCCTCGGATGCGCACGCAAGCCTCTAGCTTGCCTCCATGCCACCCTTCACGTACGCCTCGAAGTCCGCGCCCATCAGGTCATCGTCCCTGCACTCCATGGTCCCTCAGATGCGCACGCCAGCCTCTAGCTGGCCTCCATGCCATCCTTCACCGTACTGAGGCCGTCCAGTCAAGTCCATATGCGTAACCTGTACAACCTGCACACTCAACATACGCATATCAAATACAAGGGAAAACCTAACTTAAACCCTTTGCCCAAACATCAAAACCTATGGTCAATCCGGACTATCTTAGGGCCGATTGCTCCAACAATCTCCCCCTTTTTGATGTTTGGCAATCCGTTTAAGTTAGGAAAGCAAGATAGTAGTAGATAGCAAAAACCATGCTAAATGAATGCATATGTAATGCATAACTGGATCCTATCCCAAGGCATCCCACACCTAACCCTCCAAGTTAGGAATGTTACACCTAGCCCTCCAAGCTAGGATTTTCACCACCTAACCCTCCAAGTTAGGATTTTCCAACACCTAGCCCTCCAAGCTAGGACTTTTCCCACCTAACCCTCCAAGTTAGGATTTTCTACCAAACCGGGCTTTTTAAAGCTTCTCCCAAGCTCCCCCTTACACTGGACTTACAAAGGCTTTTTAAGAACCTCTCCAAAGTTCCCCTTACGCCAAGGATGGAGCAACCATGCTCCCCCTCTATCTTAGCTCCCCCTAAACCTAGGGTTCCTTGCTAGCAAAGATATTGGTTTCGCACTTAAACACAATATTTCTTCCCCTTTGCCATACATCAAAAAGAACCCAACAATATCCCAATTATTGGTTCTTTAAATTCCCAATGACCCTAAACACAGTGTACTAGATCCCCATACACTTGTTCCTTGTCATTTGGACCCCAAACCAGCTGCTGATACCCAAATCAGCCTCTGGCAGTCGACTGCCAAAATGGCCAGTCGACTGATACTCTGAAAGTCTATTTTCTGGCCGAATTTCAGAAACGCGCCAGAAATTCCACAATTCTCCAAAAATTTCCAAATTTTGTGGAGAACATTGTGGTACCCATACCTACTTGGGAAAAATATATTTCACCATGTATCTATCACCGTTCCCAAGTTAGACGCAAAATCCAAAAAAAATTTTCTATGAAAATCAAGACAAACACGGGCTACCTCCCCCTTAACCTATACCTTCTCTCAACTTTCATTTTCCCATGGTGAAGTTCTACCCAACTTAACACCATAACACCATGTTGAGTTATACCCAACCCAACACTCGAGTTCGTCTCCCTTGGACACCATTAAAGGCTTGCTCCCAAGCAACCTTACCCCTAGTGCCAAAAAGAACTCAACTAAACCTTGAACATTTCTAGAAAGTTGCAAGCATATTTGCTAGGATATACCCTATCCTAGAAAAATATAATTCCAAAAAAAATGCAAATGTGCTTGACTTTTAGTACAACTTCTAATTATCTTAGAAGATTGGCATTTTGTATCAACATCCAAGTCTATCTCTAATTCCATGTGGTTGTTAATGCTAACCATCATAATTGGACACATGGAATTGTCCTCAATTTTCCCTTTAGACCTCTAAATCCTAGATACTTAGGGAAACTTTATCAATCTTCCTTGATTTTCAAAATATCAATAAATCCTTATTAACCCATGAGATAACACTTCATTTAAGGAATATGAGATCATAATTAAGACTTTAAATCCATAGCCATATCCTATAATCCAAATTTGTAATTTTGATTGTCCAATATACCTATTTTCATTTCAGCCTACAGACCAGTCGACTGCCCCTGTGGCAGTCGACTCCTAAAACTCACAGAATGTTTCTGGGCTCTTACCAGTCGACTGCCCCCAGGGTAGTCGACAGATACCTGATTTTCAGGTTTTCCAGCCCAATTTTAAAAATCCCTAACTAATTCTATAAATCTCCAAAAATTATAAAATTTCGTGGGGAGATTTGTGGGGCCAATGTCTACTTGGAAAAAGTATGTTTCCAAACAAATGTACTCCGGATCCCAAGATTGGCACGAAACTCAACTTATCTTAAAGTGTATCAAATGAGCTCATCCTAAAAGTTCTAATTCTCACTTCTCTTCAGTGTTTCTTCTTATCCTTGATAACAATTCATTTCTACCACTGAAATACATGGTATTCCACCATTAAACCTTAATTTTGTGAATTATAGCTCCTTTTTTACCTTTTCTCCCTAAATTCTCCTTTTGATGTGTCAAAATCTAGGATTAAGACTTACCCAAGTCTTCCAACCCTTTTTAGCACATTTCACCTAATTTCCTAAGGGAGAAACTTTTGAGATCCATTTACCATGGACTCCAAAGGCTCCTAGAGCTCTCCCTTGAACTCTTAACCTTAGCCACCTCCCTAGGTGACTCGATCCACACTAAGCCACACCGGTGTGCCCCTGCTGACTCTTGGCCCACAAAGTGAACCTTCTTAACCTTGGACACCTTGTCCTTGGTTAAGTCACCCTTTCTACCCTTGGATGACATTCCCTTGTCATCCTTGGACTTACACTCCTTACCATGATTGTATGCCTCCCCAGCATACTTCTTTTTGTTGGCCTTGGAGGTCTTAGACTGGTATCCCAATCCCGATCTATCGTAGTTGGGTTTCAAACTACTCAACACCATGTCTAGGCCTTTAGATCCAATCTTAAATCTTTCTAAGGTCTTCTCTAAAGTATCAAGCCTTGCCCTTAAGGCTTGATTTCCCCTTTTTAGCCCTTTAACCTTGGATTCCATATGTCCATTTTGGACATTCCTAGAACTACCCATTTTCTTAGGCATTTGTTTCCCTCCCTTGGGGTTAATGCCTTTAACCTTGGATACACAGGTCTTAGATTTACCATGATGCATGCTTTTCTTAGGATATGTATCTACCTTGTTATCCTTATTCCTATCATGATATTTAAAACCATGGTTATGCACAAAAAGATAATTTTCATGAAATCTAGCATGCATGGATGAATGATTTGCATTATTTCTAATATTCATGGATGGGTAATTGGCATGATTCTTAGCATTCATGGAGGAACTTAAATATGAATGGCAATTTAATCTAGGGTTAGGAATTACCTCCCTCACCCTTGTAGTCCCTCCTTGATGTGGGCTTCTTCTCTTCTTTCTTTCTTCTTTTTCCCATCTCCTTAGGTGCTCCATTTTCTTTAGCTCTTTCTTCCTTGGGCACTTGGTGTGGTAGTGCCTTAGCTCACCACACGTGAAGCATCGAATCCTCCTCTTCTTCTCTTGGGGTTCTCCAATCCTACACTTTATGTTAGAGTTTAAAGAACTTGAAATAAGTGTAGATTTTACCTCCTTTTTACCTTTCGGGCACTTGTCCTTGTAGTGCCCCTTTTCATTACACCCAAAGCATGTAATGTGGTCCTTTCTCTTGGCTTTGGTGGAGGTGGAGGTGGAGATGGAGACTAGGTTGACTTCTTCTTCTTCAACCTCGGATGATGTGGAAGCTTCCTCTTGATCATGTGTAGATGAGGGTCTCTCCTCCCCCTCAATCCTTGAGGTGGTGACCTCTTCTTCTTCTTCTCTTGAGGAGGTCGATGATCTTTCACTTAGCTCCTCCTTCTCACTTGAAGAAGTTGACACTTCTTCCTCCTCGTGAGCTATTGAGCCCATTTCCTTGGGCTCTTCCACCACTTGACCTTGTGTAGGGTTTTTATGAAATTCCATCAACTTGGTCCATAATTCGTGTGCATTCTTATACTTCCCTACAATACTCAAAATGTTGTTAGGTAAAAGATTTATTAATATACTCATTACCTTCTCATTTGCCTTTGATTGCCCTTGTTGTTCTTGAGTCCAATATCTTGGGCGGAGCTTCTTCCCATGCTTGTCTCTTGGAATTTCAAATGGTTCTTCAAGCACCATCATGCACTCCCACTCCATCATCAGCCACGTCTCCATTCTTGACTTCCAACGCCCGAAGTCTTCATGGTCATAGATCGGTGGAGTGTATATGTCGTCCCCGAGTTTGTCTTCCATGATTCTTCACCTCTAGCGGTTGCTCCCTCGGCGGTTAGTCCGATCAAGAGCGGTCCTTTGCTCTGATACCAATTGTTAGGATCGATACGCCTTGCTAGAGGGGGGGGGGTGAATAGCAAATCTTGGCTTGTTCTTCCTACGTTGTTAGTATGTGCAGCGGAAACAATAATGATAAACAATAACAACGAAGAAATCACTGCTAACACCGTATTTAGTTGGTATCCACCCTGGCCGGGTGACTAATCCAACAATCCGTCGGTGGATCACTCCCCAGATAACCTCCGGCTAGCTCTCGTCGCTCCTTGTGGGTGGAGAAACCTCGCCATAACTCCAAGCAAACCTCTGAGCACAAAGACTACTATCTTGCCTTTAACCAAGACAAGATTCGTCAAGAAACTCAGCCACCACGACGTCCTCTTTAAATAAGACTCGGGGCTGATTTCTCGCTACCAGTCGACTGCCCCCAGGGCAGTCGACTGGGGCCAGCCAAATTCGACCGTTGACACTCCCAACGTTCGAATTTGCCAGCTCACCAGCCACCTACCAGTCGACTGCCCCCAGAGTAGTCGACTGGTCCCCAGCTGAATCCCTTCCCGAGTACATTCACACAACACTTGATCCTCACGACTCGACTGACTCCTCATCCGCAGCCTCGACTATTGCCTTCGCGCCCTCTTCATCTTCGGTCCTCATCCCTCGAATGCGCACGCAAGCCTCCAGCTTGGCTCCATGCCACCCTTCACGTACGCCTCGAAGTCCGCGCCCATCAGCTCATCGTCCCTGCACTCCATGGTCCCTCAGATGCGCACGCCAGCCTCCAGTTGGCCTCCATGCCATCCTTCACCGTACTGAGGCCGTCCAGTCAAGTCCATATGCGTAACCTGTACAACCTGCACACTCAACATACACATATCAAATATAAGGGAAAACCTAACTTAAACCCTTTGCCCAAACATCAAAACCTATGGTCACTCCGGACTATCTTAGGGCCGATTGCTCCAACATATTCATCTCATGAAGTATTCAAAGTTACCTCTATTCTGGATAGAGATAGGACCACACAAATCAGAATGAATCGATTCTAACATGTCTATGGTTCTATACCCCTCGACCTTAAAAGACCTCTTGGTCGTCTTACCTTCCAAGTAAGATTCAAAGGTTGGGAAGTCTCCCACTACCAATGAACCCGAGGGCCCATCGGCTATCGACCTTTGAATCCTACTAAGGTTAATAAGACCAAGCCATAGATACTAAAGGTATGTTTGGTTCATCTCGGAAGGAACCTTTCTCCTATTTAGGTTAGATGATGAGCTATTAGCTACTATTCGCATCATGGGAGTTTTTGGTTCTAAGGTGTACCAATTGCTTATCAATGTACCTAGATAATCTTTCTATTCCACTTTTCTCAACAGCAATAGAATATCTTTTATTCTAGAAACTGAACTAGAGTTCTTTCTAAAAAGTTAGGTACATAAAAGTAATTTTCTTAAAACCAAAACTTTACTTCCTATCTAAAGACAAATAGATAACTCTCACTGCAATAGTCGCCACCTCCGTAGCATTTCCCTTGTTGACAGTAATCTCTTCCTTAGCTAGTCGTTGGGCTTCCTAGAACCCCTGCAAAGAATTGCAGACATGTTTAGTGGTATCCGTATCTACACACCAGGTACCGGTAGATAACACCTTTAAACATGTTACAATGACAAAAGGAAAAGATATACTTTTCTCTTGACAACAGAGACAGTTCACCTTTCCATGTCCAGTTTGTTGAGGCAATCAACCCTTGAATGATTGGAAGATCATGGATTTGATGAGCGGGCGAATAGGTTTAAATTTAGAGTGTTATGTTGTATTTGACTTGTGTGATTGAGTTTGCAGGACTTGAAGAATCACACTTGGTGGACCTATCCGAGGGACGAGAGCCGAGGGAGGAGAGCTCCAAGGGCAAGCCGGGAAGTGGACTTCAAAGGGCACACGTGAAGGGTGGCATGGAGGCAAGTCAAGGGAAGGCTTGCGTGCGCATCCGAGGGATGATAGCCAGAGGAAGTGGACTTCAAGGGGCGAGCCAAGGGAGCAGACCTGAAGGCACACGCGAAGGAGAAGGTTTGGAGTGGCTGGAGCTGAGCTGGGAGGCAGGGCAGTCGACTGGCCCGAAGGCAGTCGACTGCCAAAACCCACAGAGAGTTCGCAGCATCGGACTAGTCGACTGGCCTTGGGGCAGTCGACTGGTATACCCCAAAACTAGCAGTCGGCTAGCCGTTGGCCGACATTTAATGCTGGGCCAGTCAACTGCCCTAGGGGCAGTCGATTGGTGCGTGTCTGGACAGACTGCGAATCTGTCCTTTTCACCTATAAAAGGAGCTCCTCGTTACACGTGTAGGCACAGTTCCGTACAGTAACGAAGTGCTGCTAAATTGTAGAGTGGCTTTTTGCTTCCTCCATCATTTTTCTACATCTGTAAAGAGGAAGCTTTTGTTGTAAAGGTTTCTCCACCTCAAGGAGACTTTTCGATAGTGAAAAGTGGTGCTCGCAGCGTGGATCCTTGGATTAGTCACCCATCTGGGTGGATACCAAGTAAAAGAATTTTTGTTAGCATTGTTATTGTCTTTGCATATTATTTCCGCTGCGCTAACATTTGTGTAGAGATCAAAAGAGCAAAAGAAAGTGCATTCACCCCCCTCTTTACGCCCACATCGATCCTTCAGTTGGTATCAGAGCCGGTGCGTTTTGGAAGATCTAACAATCAACCAGAACATTTGTAATGACGTTTCAAGAGGGATACTCCACCGCACGACCACCATTCTTCGATGGCAACGACTTCGCGTACTGGAAAGGTAGAATGCAGTACTATCTTATGAATGATATAGAAACTTGGATAAGTGTTGCAGATGACTTCGAGGCGCCCGTCGATGAAAGAGGAGATCCTACACCTATGAGAACATGGTCTAAAGAGGTGATGAAAAGGGCGCAGTCAAATGCCAAGGCCACCACTACACTGCAGTGTGGGCTCTCGAAGGAGCAACTGAACAAGGTGGGGCCATTCAAGAGCGCCAAAGAGCTATGGGACAAGTTGGTAGAACTGAACGAGGGGTCAAACGAGTACAGAAGAGCCAAGAAGGACTTGTTGGTGGCCCAACTGCAATCCCTCTCCATGAAGAGCAACGAGACCGTCAGTCAGCTGCATGGAAGGGTAAAGGAAGTGATCAACAAGCTCCATGTAATTGGAGAGAAAATTGAAAATCGGGATATTGTCAGGTATGTCTTACAAGCCTTCCCGAGAACCACCCTGTGGGCATCCATGGTTGATGCTTACAAGGTATCGAGGGACTTATCTTTAGTTAAATTAGACGATCTATTTTGTGAATTTGAACTGCACGAGTAAGCTAACATTTCGGCAAAAGAGAAAGGTATTGCTTTTGTTGCAGAAAAGGAGAAGAAGAGGAGAAAGGAGAAGAAGAAGGTGATCTACTCATCATCCTCAGACTCAGAGGAGTCAAGTGCCTCTATGGACAGTGACCAAGAGGCCTTTATGGTAAGGAAATTTCGTAAAGCATTTAAAAGTTTTTCTAACAAATCATATGCTAGGAAAGGGGCCAAAGGTATGAGTAAGGCCAAGGAGATAATCTGCTACAACTGTCATCAAGAGGGACATATAAAGAACGAGTGTCCCCAGTTGAAGAAGAGGGAGGACAAGAAGGAAGAGAAGAAGAAGAATGACAAGAAGAAGTCAAAGGGAAAGGAGAAGAGTGCCACGAACCTCAAGGCGACTCGGGACGATCCCTCATCCTCAGAGGAAGAAGAAGAGCAAGTCTCCCACTTCGCTCTTATGGCACAAGATGATTCAGACTCTTCAGACGATGAACGAAGCTCAAGCAGTGAAGATGAGAGTTCCTCCACCTCATCATCATCAGAGTCAGAAGCTTCGATAAGTGAGGTATACCACTTACCCTCCTCTACCTTAGTGAAAATTATTTCTAGTACTAACATGGACTTAGCTAAGGCTAGAAGTAAAATTAAGGATCTTAAGGAACAAATTGCCATGCTTAGAGTAGAGGCTATTAAACTTAAGGATTTGCATGCTAGCTCTACCTCTTCACATGTTTCACATATTGAAAATGAAAATAAGGAGTTAAGGAAACAAGTAGATGACCTCACAAAGGCCCTTAGGAAATTTCAAGTAGGATCAAGTAACCTTGATATGATCATTAACAGCCAAAGGGCGGTATATAACAAGGCAGGATTGGGTTATAGGCCTAAGACCAAGGAGATAGCCTTTGTTTCACTTACCGGTAGGATTGGTGCATCTAGGAGATTAGAGGCTAGCGGAACCACAAAGAAGGCATGGGTACCTAAGAAATTTTTAAATGATGCTTATGGATCTAAGATATGGGTACCAAAAGAGTATGTTTTCCATGTTGTCTAGGTAAAGGGAAAGGAAAGAGAAGGGACGGTCTCCTTTGGGAACAGTGGAAAGTTAAGGATCATTGGTAGAGGCACAATTGAGGTATCTCCCACTATTTCAATTCATAAGGTACTTTTAATTAAGGATATGAAGTTTAATTTATTAAGTGTAAGTCAATTATGTGATGCCGGCTTTAGAGTAGAATTTCATGCTAAGAAATGTGTAATAAGACAAAGTGAATCAAACACTATCATATTAGAAGGGTTTAGAGAGGCAAACTTGTATTATCTTGATCTATCTTATGCTACTAACAATGTTGTTAAGTGTCTCATGTCCAAAGAAGAAGAAGGGTGGTTATGGCACCGGAGACTTGGACACGTCAACATGAGGAACATTGCAAGAGTGACCAAGGAAGAATTGGTGAAGGGGCTCCCAATGATCAAGTACGAAAAGAACAAGTTGTGTGATGCATGCCAAAAGGGTAAACAATCCAAAGCATCACACAAAGGTAAAACTTTAATTACCACTTCCTTGCCTTTAGAACTTTTACATATAGACTTGTTTGATTGCCATAGTACTCCATCACTTGTAGGGAGTAAGTATTGCTTAGTGATAGTAGATGACTTTTCTAGGTTTACTTGGGTCTATTTCTTGAAACATAAGGATGATACCCTAGATATATTTATAGGATTTAGTAAAAGGGTAGAAAATGAAAAGAACATCAAAATAAACCGAATTAGGAGTGACCATGGTGGGGAGTTCCAAAACCTAGTTTCACACAATTTTATGTTGAAAATGGGTACAAGCATGAGTTTTCATGCCCTAGGACTCCTCAACAAAATAGGGTAGTTGAGAGGAAAAACCGAGCCCTACAAGAAGCTGCTAGGACTATGCTTAATGCATACTCTCTTCCTAGCTACATTTGGGCCGAAGCGGTTAACACCGCTTGCTATATCCAAAACCGGGTGTTGCTACATAGGTTTTTAGGAAAAACACCCTTTGAACTTTGGAATGGAAGGGTACCCCAAGTCCACTATTTTAGGGTCTTTGGATGTAAAGTTTACATTTTAAACACCAAAGACGACCTAAGAAAATTTGAGTCAAAAGCCGATGAAGGAATCTTAGTAGGGTATTCATTGACTAGTAGGGGTTATAGAGTGTACAACAAGAGGACAAAAGTGATTGAGGAGTCCTCAAATGTCAAATTTGATGAAACCACTAGTACTTACCCTAGAAAGGCTTCCATTGATAAAGATATAGAAGAAGTCGAACCCCTTGCCCAAAGAACCCAAGACCTACATTTGAAGGGCAATGATCAAGGGGGAGTAAGAAGCACCCTAGAGGATGAGGAAGAAGGAGCAAATGAACCTACAACCTCTAGACCTTTGAGACATCATCATGATCATCCTATTGACCAAATTGTGGGTGATGTCACTCAAGGAGTAAGGACTAGATCATACTTTAGAAACCAAACGAGTCAAATAGCTCTAATCTCCCAATTAGAACCCAAGACCATTGATGAAGCATTGGGAGATGCCGATTGGGTTTTGGCCATGCAAGAAGAGCTAAACCAATTTGAGAGGAGTGAAGTTTGGGAGTTAGTTCCTAGGCCCACTGATTGTACCATTGTAACCACGAGATGGGTCTTTAGGAACAAATTAGATGACCAAGGTAAAATCACTAGGAACAAGGCTAGATTGGTAGCTAGGGGGTTTAACCAAGTTGAGGGATTAGATTATGATGAGACCTATGCCCCCGTAGCTAGGTTAGAATCAATTAGAATTCTACTAGCCTATGCCGCTCACATGGGTTTTACACTCCACCAAATGGATGTGAAGTTAGCATTCCTTAATGGGATCATTAAGGAAGAGGTTTATGTAGAACAACCCCCCGGATTTGAGGATTCCAACTATCCGAGACACGTATTCAAATTAAGGAAAGCCTTGTATGGATTGAAACAAGCTCCCCGGGCTTGGTATGAAAGGCTTTCTTCATTTTTGGTGTCTAAGGGGTTTAGGAGAGGAACAATTGACCCTACATTATTCCTAAAATCTAAGGATAAGGACATATTTGTTGCCCAAGTCTATGTAGACGATATCATTTTTGGGTCAACAAATAATGACTTCCTATAAGAATTCATCAAGTGTATGGAAGATGAATTTGAGATGAGTCTTGTAGGAGAGTTAACCTTTTTCTTAGGCCTTCAAGTTAAGCAAACTAATGAAGATACACATGTATTTCAAACCAAATATGCTAAAGAGATGCTAAAGATATTTGATTTAGAACATGCTAAGGAAGCATCTACACCCATAGGAACTAATGTGAAAATGGATAGTGACCTTGAAGGCAAAATGGTAGACTCTAAACAATATAGGAGCATGATTGGTAGCCTCCTATACCTAACCGCTAGTAGACCCGACATACTTTTTGCGGTAGGTATGTGTGCAAGGTACCAATCTTGTGCCAAAGAGTTCCATTTGATTGTAATCAAAAGGATCCTAAGGTATGTGAAAGGAACCCTAAATGTCGGACTTTGGTATCCTAGAACTCCAAATGTTGACCTAATTGGATACACCGACTTGGACTATGCGGGTTGCAAGTTATATAGGAAGAGTACAAGTGAAGGGTGTCAATTCCTTGGGTCTTCTTTAGTTAGTTGGAGTAGTAGGAAACAACCATGCGTTGCCCTATCAACAACGGAAGCAGAATATGTGGTAATGGGTGGATGTGTTTCCCAACTCCTTTGGATCATGCACACCTTAGAGGACTATGAGCTACATTACACCAAGGTCAAAGTCTTGTGTGATAATGTAAGCACGATCAACCTAACTAAAAATCCGGTTCACCATTCTAGAACAAAACACATTGAAGTGAAACATCAGTTCATTAGAGACCATGTGGCAAGGGGAGACATAGAATTACACTATGTTGAATCAAAGTCGAACCTAGCCGACATCTTTACCAAGCCTCTTCCCGAATCGGAGTTTACATCCTTAAGAAGAGGCCTTGGAATGTGTTTTATGGAAGTATAGAATGAACTTGGACACATTAGCTTTGAAAAAGGGTGCTTGATCCATTAGGGTGATACATTTGGCTCACTTGTGCTTGTGGCACATTTTTGAACCATTAAAAGTATCAAAATATCAAAACTAGACCAACTATGGGGGAGGCAAGTGTTTAATCAATGGACACTTTGCCAAAGATCATAGTTGGACATTTTAAAACTTTGAAAACCATTTTATGTTTTACATACTGTGCCATGCTTTTAAAAGTCACATATTTGCAAAATTGGTTTCAAAGAGTGATACAAAATGTAGTGTTTTTCAAAACTTTTGAGTTTTTATCAAAAGACGTGCATGTTTGAAATTTTATATGGTTTAATATTTTTCCCTGATAGAGTATAACATTTCCAACATGTATGCAAAATTTTACAATTTTTGGAATTTTCTGGGAGTTTCTGAAATTCGACAGAAAAGTTGAAATTTCAGACTGATAGCGTATCAGTCGACTGCCCTATGGGCAGTCGACTGGCACAGCTATTTTCAGCTGCTGTGAGAAAATTCAGAAATCAATAATTCTCGCATTTGATACCCTAGGGTTTGGATGCTTGAGGCAATCATTTTGATGGTGTCAAAGGGGGAAAATGGGCAGTTTAAGTTAGAATTTTGACTTAAAATGGATGATTTTAGGTATTTTGTCTAACTTAGACCTTGAAAGGTTAAAATTTGGAGAGAAGACATGGATTAAGGGGGAGGTACCTCTTAGGTTCGGATATGTCTTACATTCTTATTGATGTTGTTAAGTGGAAACTTAACTTGGAATATGATTAGAATTGAAACTGTGGAGAGGACATAGGTTAAGGGGGAGGTTACCTCTTAGGGTTATTATGTCTCATAATGTTTCAATTGCTATCTTTTGCTATTGTTATTGCTTTTATTTATCTCTAACATAAACATATTGTCACACATTAAAAAGGGGGAGATTGATGAAGCAATCGACCCTTGAATGATTGGAAGATCATGGTTTTGATGAGTGGGCGAATAGGTTTAAAGTTAGAGTGTTATGTTGTATTTGATTTGTGTGATTGAGTTTGCAGGACTTGAAGAATCACACTTGGTGGACCTATCCGAGGGACGAGAGCCAAGGGAGGAGAGCTCCAAGGCCAAGCAAGGAAGTGGACTTCAAAGGGCACATGTGAAGGGTGGCATGGAGGCAAGCTAAGGGAAGGCTTGCGTGCGCATCCGAGGGACGATAGCCAGAGGAAGAGGACTTCAAGGGGCGAGCCAAGAGAGTAGACCTGAAGGCACACGCGAAGGAGAAGGTTTGGAGTGGCTGGAGCTGAGCTGGGAGGTAGGGCAGTCGACTGGCCCGAAGGCAGTCGACTGCCAAAACCCATAGAGAGTTCGCAGCTTCGGACCAGTCGACTGGCCTTGGGGCATTCGACTGGTATACCCCAAAACTAGCCGTTGGCTAGCTGTTTGCTAGCCATTGGCTAGCCGTTGGCCGGCATTTAATGTCGGGCCAGTCGATTGTCCTAGGGGCAGTCGACTGGTGCTTGTCTGGACAGACTGCGAATCTGTCCTTTTCACCTATAAAAGGAGCTCCTCGTTACACGTGTAGGCACAGTTCCGTACAGTAACGAAGTGCTGCCAAATTGTAGAGTGACTTTTTGCTTCCTCCATCATTTTTCTACATCTGTAAAGAGGAAGCTTTTGCTGTAAAGGTTTCTCCACCTCAAGGAGACTTTTCGATAGTGAAAAGTGGTGCTCGCGGCGTGGATCCTTGGATTAGTCACCCATCTGGGTGGATACCAAGTAAAAGAATTTTTGTTAGCATTGTTATTGTCTTTGCATATTATTTCCGCTGCGCTAACATTTGTGTAGAGATCAAAAGAGCAAAAGAAAGTGCATTCACCCCCCACTGCACGCCCACATCGATCCTTCACAGTTTACTTATACGTGAAGCACTTGCCTTTCAACTTCTTCACGTCAGTCCGTGGACCCTACGAAGCTGCTGCCTTCTTGAACCCACCTTGTTTCTTCTTCTTCCCGCCTTTCGGCACAGAAGTAGAAACCTTCTGAGTTCCCAAGGTCTGCAAGTTCTGACAAAACATCCCCTTTGCCGCTTGGAGTTCTCCCAGGAGTTCCCAACATATACACATGCTTATTCATGCTACAGTTAAGCCGGAACTGCTCAAAACTCCTAGACAGAGATTGAAGTATAATATCGACCTGGGTTCCCCCGTCGATTTCTCCTCCCAGAACCTCAATCTCATTGAGGTGGGCCATCATCTTCAGGACATTCCTCGAAGAGTACATATTTGTACTCTTCTGCGGAAAGGACAATGTCTAGGTTTATTTTCCAGTCTATGTAGTTGGGGCTAGTAAGTTTGTTTTCCTTAAGTTTGGTCTCTAGTGGATTAAAGGTCATTTTGAAAATCCTAAGAATCACAACATTCACTACTTTAGAAATCGAAAATAAATTGATTCCTCAAAACAATTAATTTTCGAAATCAACCAACTCACCGAGAAATTCTCATGCCACGATGGTGTGGACGTATACGAATCCCCACATTCGTAAGAGGAGGTTTTACCCATCAATCTTACTATCTTGTCAACCTAACTTTTTGACAAGTAAGATCAATAGTTGGTTTTGTTCGGCTCTGCAAAATAATAGCAGTGACTTCGATGGGGAGGATACTATTATTCGCATCTAAGTGTGCACCATTACACGACACTAAGAAAATTATCTCTGATTATGTGCCTTCCGATGGGGAAGTACCCACGCTCTTCAATAACTCTCTAGAGTCTTTTTTGACCCAGTGATCCACAGAATAATTCCATCCGATGGGGAGGAAGGCAATCAGAGCCGACGCGCAGACTTGTTCGCATCACTTATCGAATTGTAATGGAAGCCGTGGGACCCTTACGGTCCCTCTCCCACTTAGTAATTTATCTTGAGGAATTTTCTAGCACTACCACACAACCAAGCACATAACCAATCAACATGAAAAATAAACACAAAGAAAATCCTAGATTTTTCAACTTTCATGGCCCTTGGTCTCTAATGCGCCTCCAGTCGTGTCGTCACTTCGTCTGCTCCTCCCTTCCTTCTGCGCAAGCTACCTTGAGGGATCTCCAAGCTAAAATGAATAGCTAATTATTTACATCATCAATCCTATACTCCTCGAGGTAGTGTACATGAGATCTAGATCAACTGTAAATAAAAAGCTCGACTAAACATGTGTCATATTTAATTACAAAAATTAAATATCTAGCCTCGTCAACCCCGAGGATTAATTAATTACAAAAATTGCATAAACATCACACAATCAAATATTTGGCCATGAAATTGGAATCTCGTGCCTGTAACACAATGTTAGCCTACGCACATCCACGCTTCATCCAGCAAAATAAAAATGTATGAAAATGCAAAAAATTAACCAATCCTAAACACACAAAGATGGAAACCTCAGCTCTGATACCAATTGTTGGGTATGGCTTGGTGCGTTTCCTAAGCGAATACCTGGTCGATCCGAGAAACCTCTCCATGCCTACGGATTAAAAAATAATCCGAATGGAGACCCGTCTCCCATCGACCGTCTCGTGCCGTATCGAACGATCCAAATTACAACTTAGCCAATTACCAAAATCGGCCTTGTAATTTGCTCGACCGTTCGACCACGGAAAAGGCCACGAGTTGATCGCCAGCTTTTGTGTTTATGGTCAGGGTCCAATTATTTAATTATTGGCTATGATACAAAATCAGAACAATTAAATAATTAACATAAAATGACAAGGCACATGAATAAGGCACATAATAACATAAGAATGAAAGGAGCCAAAAGAAGAATTATACCTTCCATTATCTTACGATCTTCTACCGTATGACCCTCCCCTCCTGGACGTCGTGTGGACGACGATCTACTAAGACCTATGGTCACCAAGTCGATCCCTTCTCCTTGCGCCAACCAATCCCTAACCAAAGGGATGTCGTTGGCCGCTCCAAGGAGATAATCCAAACACACACCCAATTGTTTCTTTCCTACACTGCTAGCGTCTGAACAACAAGTATCTTGGAGTTCTTGTGATCTGAGCAACTCCAAGTTGCACAAGCAACTTATGTTCTGAGCAACTCCACAACTCCAACTTGTGTTCTTCCAAGCAACTCCAAGAAAGTTGCCAAGCCCCAAGCACGAGGCAACTAGCTACCGCTCCAAACAAGTTGCTTAGGCAACTTACCGTCTCTTCTCCCCAACGAAGACTCACGGAAATTACCAGGCAAATCAATTGCCTCACGGCAATTAATTACCTTTCCTTTCGGTAATTGTTAGGCAGGCAATTGCCGCATCCGACAATTGCTGCCTCTCGGCCGCTAGTAATTGTTTTTCGAAAATTGCAGCCGGCCTCGATCCTTGAGGCCAGCAATTGCCGTGGCAATTGATGTCGCCTTAAGGCCAGTGAGGCAGCAATTGCTTCACGACAATTGTTGCCGCCTCGAGGTCAGCAATTGCTGCCGTGCCGCACGGCAATTGTTGCCGCCAGAGAAGACGCTTCTCCACGCACGAGTCGACGCACCGGGAGGGAGAGAGAGAAGGAGAAAAGGAGGAGAGACACCCTTAGGGATTTCTTGTGTTTTCTTGGATTCATCCACCGGTTCGATTAACCCTTGGTTCCATGCTACCATGGGGTATATATATGGCTACAATAGGGACCATGAGGAGGAGTTGAATCTTGGCCTACTAATGGATCCAAACTAGGTCCATTAATGAGGATCCATTCCACTAAAGGATCCCCGTTGAATTACCTCACCAACCCCATATTTACATATGGGCTCCACTTATTACGAGTCGTCCATCCCCCCGTGTTTAAGATCTCGCATGCCCGTTAAATAATTAAATTACTGACAATTTAAATTAATTAACTTCTGAGTCCTTGACTAGTACCACTCAACTTTATCACCGTGCCAGATCAAATCCACCTGCAGGGTTTAGCACGATGAACCTTTTGAGCTCGTCAAGGGGGCATCATCATCCTGACTCACCAGGACACGGATTCCGTCAATAATCATCGGCATATCATATTATTAATATTATCTCCCAACTTACTTGGTCTGTCGATCTAACAGAATAGATCTCGCCCATTGGTAAATCAAAGAAATAATAATTAATAATATATGCCCGATATTATTTCGGGATTAAGGGATTGTACTCCATAATACAAACTGAGGTCCTATCCAATTATCAAGTCAGTACAAATTGGATAACCTCGGGTTTTGGTCCTGCTCAATGTACTCATAGCACACTAGTGTAATTTTATGGTCAAGACCAACCACACCTAATTACACTACAACCATCCTGATGGGTTGCCCAATTCCATCTCGGTTGTGGGCCTCTTATTTATACTAAGCAAGGAACTGATATCATGATCTTCCGTGTGACACCACACACCATGTTATCTACAATGCAAAGCAATGGGACTTCGTGTATGTACTATTATAAACAGACACCTAGTGTATTTGTGATTCTCTTTCCAAAATTAGATGATCTCATATATATATAAAAAGAGCAACGTCTTTTAGTATACACATCTAACACTTGCTTCTTGACCGTTTCCTACCATAAGACTTGTTAGAAAAACTTTTAAAAGCTCTTTTCATTTTCCTTACCATGTAGACTTCTTGGTCACTATCCATGGAGGCAGTAGACTCCTCCGACTCGGATGATGAGGAGTAGATGATCTTCTTCTTCTCCTTCTTTTTTTTTCCTTTTCTACAATAAATGCTACACCTTTTTCTTTAGAAGAAATGTTAGCTTGCTCATGTAACTCAAATTCACAAAACAAATCATCTAACTTTACCGTAGAGAGATCCCTTGATACTTTGTAGGCATCAACCATTGATGCCCACAATTTAGTCCTAGGGAATGATTGTAGAACATACCTCACAAGATCTCGGTTCTCAACATTTTCACGAATTACATAAAGCTCGTTGATTATTTCTTTGACCCTTCCATGTAGCTGGCTTACCGTTTCGTTGGCCTTCATTGAGAGCGATTGTAGTTGGGCAACCAAGAGGTCCTTCTTTGCTCTTCTCGACTCATTTGATCCTTCATTAAGTTCGATGAGCTTCTCCCAAAGTTCCTTTACGCTCTTGAAAGACCCCACATTGTTGAGTTGCTCTTTTGACAATCCACATTGAAGCATTGTGGTGGCATTCGCATTCGCTTGCGCCTTCTTCATGATTTCTTTTGACCAATTTCTCATCGGAAGAGGCTCTCCTCCTTTGCTCCTTGACACTTCGAATCCATCTACAATACTCATCCAATTTTCAATATCGTTCATCAAATAGTACTCCATCCTACCTTTCCAAAAGGCGAAGTCATTTCCGTCGAAGAACGGTGGCCTTGCGGTGCTATAGCCCTCTTGAAATGCCATTTCTTGATACTCCGGTCGACGGCTGAGTTCTCCCGTAGCGAATCGGCTCTGATACCACTTGATAGATCGTGGCGCTTGCTAGAGGGGGGGGGGGTGAATAACACTTTTCTTGAACTTTCTCTACAAGAAGGTTAGCACAATACAAAGAATATAATGAAAAATATGAAAACCAATGCTAACACCGAGAGTTTACTTGGTATCCACCTCCGAGAGGTGACTAATCCAAGGATCCACATACGAGCACGCACTCCACTATGAAAAGCCTCCTTCAAGGTGGAGAAAACCTTTACAAGGTTGTCCTCTTCCTCTTACACAATAGAATTGAGAATGAGAGGAAGAGTAGGAGAATTTTTGCACTAACAGCACTTTGGTACCCCCTAGAACTGTACCTTTGTCGTGCCAAAAATTCACCCTTTAAATAAGAGTAAAGGACAACTCCTAGAGTCATCCAGCCCGACACCAGTCGACTGCCCCTGGGGCAGTTGACTGGTCTAGCCTTAATTGCTAGCCAACGGCTAGTTTTCGAGGTAAACAGTCGACTGCCCCTGGGGCAGTCGACTGGTCCAGGGTCGAAAACATTCTGTGAGTTTGAGATCTTGCTGGCAGTCGACTGCCTTTCTCCCAGTCGATTGCCCAGCTTATACAACCTCTCTTCCTCACTCCGAAGACCCTCCTACACGTGTGCCTTCAAGTACACTCACTTGGCTTGCCCCTTGAAGTCTTCTTTCACCGGCTATCGTCCCTCGGATGCGCACACAAGCCTTCCCTTGGCTTGCCTTCATGCCACCCTTCACATGTGCCCTTTTGAAGTCCACTTCCCGGCTTGCCCTTGGAGTCCTCTTCCCTCGGCTCTCGTCCCTCGAGTAAGTCCTCCATGTGTGATTCTCCAAGTCCTGCAAACTCAATCACACATATCAACTAACAAGATAACACCCTAACCTTAACCATGTTGACACACACATCAAAACCATGATCTTCCCGATCAACCTTGGGTCGATTGCCACAACACACTTTGCGTTCCCTAATCCTAAAACTCATTTTGGGGCAAATCTAGACCTTGGTCTTGCTATACTCAGATCACACACAAAAAAAGGAAAAAAGGTTTAGAATTAAGTTCTACAACAATTAAAATCATTCGAGAACTACTTTTACTGCAGGTGAGTGATCTACTTACCTTATTACTTACTAACTCACTATACTAAGTGCTAGGGCTAGTGTGGAAACTTCCTTTGGGATCTACCCCTCGTCCACGTCCTTCGCACGGTCACCAATACTTAGGCACAAAGAAGACAAGAGAAACCCTAGGTTATCTTACTCAAGAGGAAGATGAAGAAGTGAGGAAACCTTTTGTTTCCTATTCTTTCTTTCCTTTATATACTAAGTGGAAGTTGAAGCAACTTCCATGAAGAGGTGCTTAGATGCTTACTTGCACATATCTTAAATTGTTTTCATATTCAAATGTGATGCTTTGCCACCACCTAATGGAAATTTAAACAAATACTAAACTAAGGGTCCTTGGTTTAAGCCACCTTAGAGGATCATGCACAAGCTGTGCTAATAGTAGACTTGTTCGGGCTCAGCCAAGGATCCGGAGCTGAGACTTGTTCGAGCATGATCCATAAAGAGCTTCATAAGGTGCCATACCAATAGTAGCTTGGTAACTATTATTGTAGGCGAACTCAGCTAAACATAAATACTTGCACCAACTACCCTTGAAATCTACTGCACAAGCTCTGAGCATATCTTCTAAAACTTGATTTACTCGTTCTGTCTGCCTATCGGTCTGAGGATGGAAAGCTGTGCTAAACCTTAGTTTCGTATCATGCCCTAACAAGTCTCAGCTCTGGATCATGCCCGAAAGTAATTGAGACTTGTTTGGGCTTTACCACCACCTAATCCACAAAAGAAATTTTTATATTTCTTTTTATTATGGAAAATTTTGAAAAAATTTCGGGCGTTACAATCCTCCCTACCTTATAAAAAGTTTGTCCTTGAACTTAGAATAGCTCCGGATACTTTTGCCTAATGCTATCTTCTGTTTCCCAAGTTGCCTCCTCAAACTTCTGGTTTAGCCATAGAACCTTCACTAGGGGTACCTCTTTGTTCCTCAGTTTCTTGACTGCCTGATCTATTATCTGAATAGGTCGACTTTCATAATTGAGATGTTCTTGAACTTGTATCATCTGTGACTCAATCACTTGGTTGGCATCAGGGATATGTTTCTTCAGCATTGAGACATGAAACATATTATGAATAGCTGACATCTCTGGAGGTAGCTCCAACTCATAAGCTACTTTGCCAACTCTTTTCATTACTAGGTAGGGTCCTATGTAACGAGGACATAGCTTGCCCTTTTTGACGAATCTCATTACGCCTTTTATGGGAGCTACTTTGAGGAAAACTGTATCCCCAACCTCAAACTCCAGCGGTCTACACCGCACATCGACATAACTCTTCTGCCTCTGAGCAGTTTCTATTCTTTGGCGGATGCTCTTTATAGCTTCTGTGGTATCATTAATAAGGTCAGTCTGATACCCCATTTCTTTCTTTTCACTACTTTCATACCAACAGATAGGAGATCTCCACCTTCTACCATAAAGAGCTTCATAAGGTGTCATACCAATAGTAGCTTGGTAACTGTTATTGTAGGCGAACTCAGCTAAACATAAATACTTGCACCAACTACCCTTGAAATCTATTGCACAAGCTCTGAGCATATCTTCAAAAACTTGATTTACTCGTTCTATCTGCCTATCAGTCCGAGGATAGAAAGCTGTGCTAAACCTCAGTTTCATGCTAAGTGCTGTCTATACACACTCCCAAAAGTGCGATGTGAAACGAACATCTCTATCAGAGATAATGGTCTTAAGAACTCTGTACAGTTGGATCACTTCCTGTACATATAACTGAGCTAGTCTTTCTATTGAGTAAAACACATTGATTGTCAAGAAGTGTACAGACTTGGTCAATCTGTCTACAATTACCCAGAGAGCATCATGGCCATTTGTTGTCTTTGGTAAACCTACAATGAAGTCCATGGCTATATCTTCCCATTTCCACTTGGGAATCTGTATAGGCTGTAGGACTCCTAGCCTCTGGTGTTCTACTTTAACTCTTTGACATGTCAGGCAGGTACTGACATATTTAGCTACATCACTTTTCATTCCAGACCACCAAAATCTGTTGAGGCAATTTGTGGTCCGGAGTGACCTTGTGTTTTGATGATTGGGCAAAGGGTTTAAGTTAGGTTTTCCCTTGTGTTCAAATATGTGTATGTGAGTGTGCAGGATTGCAGGTTACATATATTGACTTAGTTGGACGGCTTCGGTATGGTAAAGGGTGGTATGGAGACAAGCTGGAGGCTTGTGTGTGTTGGGACCGAGTGCATGTTGACATGGATGCGGGTTCATAATTTTAAAATTAATTACGTGCAGCGGAAGGTTTAGCATAAATAATTTCTCAAATTATTTAATCACACATCTAAGCATGCAACTTTATCTTGTGTAGACATGATCATATATTTAAAATTTTGCCGAAATGTAAATTAATTTACGTATTACCTCGCGTAACTCGAAGGAAGGGATGAGATCCAACCGTAAGCATCCCTTGGAAGCTCCGCCTCTATTCGCGTCCACGCCGATTATCTTCGGGATGACTTTGCAAAGCCACGAGTTTCGTGTTCTCGAGAACTACTAGATTCTCCGAGAACGCGACAAGAAAAACCAAGAGAGAAGTAATCACATCGAAAAACTCACTACCAAGGTTGGCCGGAATCACAATTCCGGCGAGAAGGAGGAAGATGACTTGCGCCCAATCCCAAGGTGATGATGGCTGGAGAGGAAGATCGTCCCAACGGAAGAACTTTGTCACCTCGATCCTTCTCCTTGTACTCACGGCAAGAAGAAGGGAGAAGAACCTTGTGACCGGCCAAGAGGAAGAAGGGAGGAGAGGGAGAGAGCCTAGGCAAGAATACATCGATTATTTTCCAAGCCTTGCCTTGGGTCCTTTATATAGTGGCCTCTCAACCATCAAGCCTCTCAAAAAGAGACTTGTTCCATCATGCCATGTTTTATCATATTTTAATTCATGATAAAATCGACCAAGTCTCCTTTTCTTATGGAATAAATTTTCTTATCATGGTAAATCAATCCATGATTGATTTTATAAAATAAAATAAATCAATCCATGGTTCATTTTAATTTCCATGAAAAATAAACCAAACCTTGGTTTATTATATAAAAAATTTATATCATCCATAATTTTATAAAACAAACCACACTTGGTTTATTTTATAAATTGAACCAAAAACTTGGTTCTCTCCCTTTGTTGTGGCCGGCCAAGCAAAGAGGATGGAGACCCTCTTTGGCCAGCCCTTCCAAGCCACGCTCCAATGAATTAAACTTATTTAATTCATCTATTAAGTCTTCAAAAGACTTAGCCATTTTACGCTTCCAATGCTTCTCTGATAAATTCATATTCGACTTATCGTTTGGCTTAACCAAACCTAATCTCTCTTGATTGGAAAATCCAATTTTCAACTCGTTTTAAATCCCTCAGATTACTCATAGTGCGTTTGACTAAATAGGCTTTCGATTTATGTTGGCCGTCTGTAATTAATCAATTATAGAACGATCATGAGTGGCACCTAGTAGTACATCATGATCCCCAATTAATCGAAAGATCAACGGTTGACCTCAGAAACAATTCTGAAATCCTTCAGCAGCTATAATGAATCGTGCCCCATTCCCTTCACCATCTTATACCCACATAGTTCAGGACATGGTCTATGTGTGTCAGTCCCTACTAGGCTGACTACGTCACACCTTGCCCAAGTAACGTTTTCTCGTCCTACGGATTCTAATTACTCTCATGTATTTAAGAGATTCATACTCTGAACATGTCATACTCTGGCCAGAGGCTTCGAGTAACAATCCGACGATAGGCCTTGGGTATACATCTCCTCGCAAGGAGTGGTGAATCCTTTGTAGGCTGTTCAAACATCTTCGGGCACTTCGGCTTATACCCAATCATCCTGGGTCCACACCTCCTTGGAGATGCTTGCTTAAGATGTCAAAGTATAAGTCTCCATGACCAAGATGTCTTGAACACCGCAAGTCAAAGGAACATCGTACTTAAGCTGCAGTAAGAACTTCATTGACATATCTATATGTAGACTACCATATGAAGTTTTATAGCCAGTCACCCCAATGAACTAGTTCCCTTAACTAGCATTCATGTTTATCTCCGGACATCCCAATGTCACCAGCCAGTGAGAATCAGCTGATTAGAGAATAACCCATGCTAGTCTCAATAGAATTGATAGTGTCCGTATTTATCAATTCATCGACTAGGGACAATTTCAATCCTTCATAATTGCACATATACAGATATCACTAGTTGTGAATTCATCACAAATTCTCTCATGCTGTGATTTGTATTGCGGACATTCAGTAAATGAGTTTAAGATCTCAATCAAATACATAATCATGTATACTCAAATAGTGAATATTCATTTATTAAAATAAATGATTATAATCATAAGGCGATTGCCTTAGGATATTTTTCTCATATCACTAACAAACTCCCACTTGGCCTAATGCCAATCGCTATGGTATCCAATACCACAGGCTCTAACATGACCCTCAAACTTACTTTGAGGTAAGGCCTTAGTTAAAGGATCCGCTAAATTCCTTTCAGTGGGAATTTTTTCAATTTGTATATCATTCCTACTTATAATCTCTCTGATCAGATGATAGCGGCGAAGCACATGTTTGGATCGCTGATGAGACCTTGGTTCCTTTGCTTGTGCGATTGCTCCATTGTTGTCGCAGTAAACCGGTATTGCTTCATCAATGGTTGGAACCACACCAAGTTCTGAGACAAACTTTTTGATCCAGACTGCTTCCTTTGCTGCTTCCGAAGCTGCAATGTATTCCGCATCCGTGGTAGAATCTGCTACTGTGTCTTTCTTGGAACTCTTCCAACTTATTGCGCCTCCATTCAAAATAAATACGTATCCGGACTGAGATTTGGAGTCATCCTTATCTGTCTGGAAACTGGCATCTGTATACCCACGTATTACCATATCACCTTCTCCATATATTAGGAACACATCCATAGTTCTTCTTAAGTACTTGAGGATTGTCTTGATAGCCGCCCAATGATCCATTCCTGGATCAGACTGGTATCTGCTTGTGATGCTCAGAGCATACGATACATCGGGCCTAGTACATAACATAGCATACATGATAGATCCTATGGCAGATGCATAAGGAATCTTATTCATGCAAATCCTCTCGTCGTCTGTGCGCGGACACATAGACTTCGAAAAGTTGATCCCACGCCTGATGGGAAGGTAACCTTTCTTGGATTCCGACATGCTAAACCGTTCTAGCACTCGGTCTATATATGTAGACTGCGAAAGACCAAGCAATCATTTTGATCTATCTCTATAGATTCTAATTCCAAGGATATAGGTTGCTTCTCCCAGGTCTTTCATGGAGAAAGTTTTGGACAACCAAATTTTAACTGACTGTAAGACTGATATATCATTTCCTATAAGTAATATGTCATCGACATATAATACTAGGAATACGACTGCACTCCCACTAACCTTCTTATACACACAAGGTTCGTCAGGATTTTGTGAGAAATCAAACTCTTTGATTGTCTCATCAAAACGGATGTTCTAGATCCTGGATGCTTGCTTTAATCCGTATATGGATCATCGAAGCTTGCATACTTTGGTTTTATTAACCGATGTGAAACCTTCAGGTTGTATCATGTATACATCCTCAAGCAGGTTTCCATTAAGGAAAGCTGTTTTACATCCATTTGCCATATCTCATAATCATAATGAGCTGCTATGGCCAGGAGCATCCGAATGGATTTAAGCATAGCTACTGACGAATAGGTTTTGTCATAATCAATTCCTTGTTTCTAACGATATCCTTTTGCCACTAATCTAGCCTTAAAGGTAACAACATTACCTTCCATGTCAGTTTTCTTCTTGAAAACCCACTTGCACCCTATGGGCTTAATCCCTTCAGGTGGGTTAACTAAGTCCCATACTTGATTTTCGTACATGGAATCCATTTCCGACTTCATGGCTTCAAGCCATTTATCCTTTTCTGAATTTTTCAGAACATCTTCATAACTGATAGGCTCGTCATCGTTAATGAGTAACACGTCGTTCGATTCACTTATGAGAAATCCGTATCTCTCTGGATTATTGTGTATCCTATCAGACCTACGAAGAAGTGGTGTTGTTTTAGGTTCAACTGATAGCTCATCATTATGAGTTATTGGTTGTGGGTCTAGACTAGGTGTCTCTGTAATGTCTATTGGAGTTTCTTGAACTTCTTCAAGTTCAATGCTACTCCCACTGTTTTCTTGTAAAAGAAATTCTTTTTCTAGAAATACAGCGTGCCTTGAAACAAACACCTTTTGTTCCAAGGGATGATAGAATTGGTAACCTTTCGTTTCCTTAGGGTATCCAATAAATAGATATTTATCAGACTTAGCATCCAATTTGTCTGATATAGTCCGCTTTACATAAGCAGGACAACCCCATATCTTTAAGTGAGATAAATGAGGTTTCTTACTATTCCACGTCTCATATGGAGTAGTAGAGACTACCTTGGTCGGGACTTTGTTTAGTAAGTAAACAGCTGTCTTAAGCGCCTAGCCCCAAAAGGATTTTGGCAGAGTTGCATGATTCATGATAGATCTAACCATGTCTATCAAGGTTCGGTTACGCCTCTCAGATACACCATTATGCTGTGGTGTATATGACGGAGTCCATTGAGACAATATCTCATTGTCCCTAAGATAATCTTGAAACTCTTGACTTAAGTATTCACCACCCCGATCGGATCGAAGTATCTTAATACTTTTGCCAAGCAGTTTCTCTACTTCACTTCTGAACTCCTTGAATTTCTCAGAAGCTTCAGATTTGTGTTTCATTAAGAACACATACCCGAATCGTGAGTGATCATTGATAAAGGTAATGGAGTAGCTATAGCCTCCTTGTGCAAGAGTTGACATTGGTCCACATACATCAGTATGTATTAGACCAAGTAATTCTCCCACTGTTTTACCTTTTTCGGAAAAGGGTAATTTGGTCATCTTGCCTTTTAAGCATGATTCACATGTATCAAATGAACCGGGTTCAAATGATTCCAGAATTCCATATCGGTGTAATTTGGTTATGCGTTTCTTACTTACATGGCCAAGACGACAATGCCACATATAGGAGTCTATTTGATTATCTATTCGAGCACGTTTGTTGCTAACTTCGATATTGAAAACGTCACCGGATAAATCTAACGTGTAGATACCATTGCATAAAGTTCCGGTCCCATAAAGAACACCATTTAAAGTTATGTAACAGCAATTGTTACTAAAAGTTAAATGATAACCCTTTTCATTCAAGCATGAAATAGATACAATATTCTTTATTAACGAAGGAACAAAATAACAATTATCCAATTCTAAGACAAGTCCAGTAGGGAGCTTTAGCAAATATGTTTCGATGGCAACAGCAGCAATCTTTGCTCCATTTCCAACTCGCAAATTCGCTTCTCCCTTGACGAGTCTTCTTCTATTCCTTAGCCCCTGTATGTCATTACATATATGTGAGCTACACCCAGTATCAAGTACCCAGGTGTACGAGGAAATAGAGTGACATTCAATAACGAAAATGCCTGAAGAGGATGGGGCATCGGATGCCTTCTTCTTCAAGGACTCAAGATAAACCTTGCAGTTTCTTCGCCAGTGGCCCTCCTTGCCGCAGTGATGGCAAGTGCCTTTTGGTGCCTTTTCAATCCTTTTGGCCTTAGTTAACTTATTGGTGTCCAAAATGGAACGCAAATTCAGAGAAGACATGATCAGGTGATTATCCTAGAAATACAAATTGAGGTTATGTGATGGGAATGATAAAGAATGCATCAATATACATTAATTAAATCCTATTTATTTTTTGAATTGAATAACCCTTTTTATCAATTCGGGAGATCGTAGAAACATCTCCAAATAGGTTGATATCCAACCATAGATAAAAACAACCATGGCTAGAGTCCATCAAGTTATTCTTAGCTATGAAGGTAGGTAATTATACCGATTACATATTATACATATGTAACTATCACATTATGCTATTAACTAATTGAATGTTTGCATAAATCATTGGGTTGTTAACTCATTAACAAGTATGCAACAATACACATAACACCCAACTACACCTCTCTTTACATCGACCTTGGCTGTGGCACAACAAATCGATGCTCCAAGCTTAAGGCTGACCCATTAATCAAGAAATAGTTTTAATATGGTTGGAGCTCATTCAACCGTTTAGTCAGGCTTGGATGTGTCCAACAACCAAAACTAAGGATTGACCTCTGACTCCAACTATATTAATCATAAACTAATTCCATGGTTTGAACATGTTGAGGTTCATGCCGGGCATGGATGTGTCCATTAACCCAAACGAGAAACAAAACTCCGGTTCTAACCATATTAATGGAAGGTGTTGGCCTTAATATTTTGTAAGGGGTTCTGGGTCTCATCCTTTTCTTTTATGCACATTCATGACATATAATTATGTCATGTTCTAATGATTTCCTAAATAAAGTATGTATGTGACTTAATTTATCAAGTCTCATTAATTGAATTAGGAACCGGATTTCCTAATTCTAATTTCATACTTTATTCAAGGAATTGTTTTTGGGAAACAATTTCCTAAATTATCATAATCAATTTCGGAATTAATATGTTTAAGACTTTGATTTCTCTAAATCAAATCTTATTAAATTAAGAGACAGATTCCCTTAATTCAACCATATATTATTTTCATAAAAATCTTATTTAAGGAAATATACTCTATAGGAAACAATTTTCCTAATTAATTTTGGAGACAATAATATGTAAGAGCATCACCTCATAAATCAAATAAGGAAATTATCGTTTGAGAATCACCTCAAAAATTTCCAAGATTTGATCACATATTTTATTTATGGAAAATTAATATCAATAACTTAATTTTGACAGCTCCCCGAGGCTCAATCCAAAATAAAAAATTTTGTAAATAATTTAATTTCCAATTATGAATTTAAATGCCAATTAATATTCCCATAATTTGTCTAGACTTTCTTGAAAGAAAGTGCCCAAAATTGCGAGCTTTCCATAAATGAAAAGTTTCCAAAATAAAAGTTTTTCAGAATAATTATAAGTTTCTGGTACAAAGAAAACTTACGTTTTTCCAATATTGGAATATTTCCAAAATTGGAAAGTTTCCAAAAATGGAAAGTTTTCCCAATTATCATAAAATTTTAGAAACAGGGATATTTCAAAAGTTTGCGAAATTTCATGATGATTTCCAAACTTTGAAATTCCTAAATCAAAAATTTACCATAATTGGAAAGTTTCCATAATTGGAAAATTTTCCAAATTTGAGATCATGACATAATTTTTCGCAAAAACAATTATATGATTATGTCGAACACAAACCTCGGCTCTGATACCAGTGTTGGGACCGGGTGCATGTTGACATGGATGCAGGTTCGTAATTTTAAAATTAATTACGTGCAGCGGAAGGTTTAACATAAATAATTTCTCAAATTATTTAACCACATATCTAAGCATGCAACTTTATCTTATGTAGACATGATCATATATTTAAAATTTTGCAGAAACGTAAACTAATTTACGTATTACCTCGCGTAACTCGAAGGAAGGGACGAGATCCAACAGTAAGCGTCCCTTGGAAGCTCCGCTTCTATTCGCGTCCAAGCCGAGTATCTTCGGGATGACTTCGCAAAGCCATGAGTTTCGTGTTCTCGAGAACTACTAGATTCTCCGGGAACGCGACAAGAAAAACCAAGAGAGAAGTAATCACATCGAAAAACTCACTACCAAGGTTGGCCGGAATCACAATTCCGGCGAGAAGGAGGAAGATGACTTGCGCCCAATCCCAAGGTGATGATGGCTGGAGAGGAAGATCATCCCAACGGAAGAACTTCGTCGCCTCGGTGCTTCTCCTTGTGCTCACAGCAAGAAGAAGGGAGAAGAACCTTGTGGGCGGCCAAGAGGAAGAAGGGAGGAGAGGGAGAGAGCCCAGGCCAGAATACTTTGATTATTTTCCAAGCCTTACCTTGGGTCCTTTATATAGTGGCCTCTCAACCATCAAGCCTCTCAAAAAGAGACTTGTTCCATCATGCCAGGTTTTATCATATTTTAATTCATGACAAAATCGACCAAGTCTCCTTTTCTTATGGAATAAATTTTCTTATCATGGTAAATCAATCCATGATTGATTTTATAAAATAAAATAAACTAATTCATGGTTCATTTTAATTTCCATGAAAAATAAACCAAACCTTGGTTTATTATATAAAAATTTATATCATCCATAATTTTATAAAACAAACCACACTTGGTTTATTTTATAAATTGAACCAAAAATTTGGTTCTCTCCCTTTGTTGTGGCCGGCCAAGCAAAGAGGATGGAGACCCTCTTTCGCCGGCCCATCCAAGCCACATCCCAATGAATTAAACTTATTTAATTCATCTATTAAGTCTTCAAAAGACTTAGCCATTTTACGCTTCCGATGCTTCTCTGATAAATTCAGATTCGACTTATCGTTTGGCTTAATCAAAGCTAATCTCTCTTGATTGAAAAATCTAATTTTCAACTGATTTTAAATCCCTCGGATTACTCGTAGTGCGTGTGACTAAATAGGCTTTCGATTTCTGTTGGCCGTCTATAATTAATCAATTATAGAACGATCATGAGTGGCACCTAGTAGTACATCATGATCCCCAATTAATCGAAGGATCAATGGTTGACCTCAGAAATAATTTTGAAACCCTTCAGCAGCTATAATGGATCGTGCCCCATTCCCTTCACCATCTTATACCTACTTGGTTCAGGACATGGTCTATGTGTGTCAGTCCCCACTAGGCTGACTATGTCACACTTAGCCCAAGTAACGTTTTCTCGTCCTACGGATTCTAATTACTCTTACGTATTTAAGAGATTCATACTCTGAACATGTCATGCTCTAGCCAGAGGCTTCGAGTAACAATCCGACGATAGGCCTTGGGTATACATCTCCTCGCAAGGAGTGGTGAATCGTTTGTAGGCTGTTCAAACATCTTCGGGCACTTCGGCTTATACCCAATCATCCTGGGTCCACACCTCCTTAGAGATGCTTGCTTAAGATGTCAAAGTATAAGTCTCCATGACCAAGATGACTTGAACACCGCAAGTCAAAGGAACATCGCACTTAAGCTGCACTAAGAACTTCTTTGACAAATCTATATGTAGACTACCATATGATGTTTTACAGCCAGTCACTCCAATGAACTAGTTCCCTTAACTAGCATTCATGTTTATCTCCGGACATCCCAATGTCACCAGCCAGTGAGAATCAGCTGATTAGAGAATAACCCATGCTAGTCTCAACAGAATTGGTAGTCTCCGTATTTATCAATTCATCGACTAGGGACAATTTCAATACTTCATAATTACACATGTAGAGATAATCACTAGTTGTTAATTCATCACAAATTCTCTCATGCTGTGAATTGTATTGCGGACATTTAGTAAATGAGTTTAAGATCTCAATCAAATACATAATCATGTATACTCAAATAGTGAATATTCATTTATTAAAATAAATGATTATAATCATAAGGCGATTGCCTTAGAATATTTTTCTCATATCACTAACAGTGTGCACCCGAGGGACCATGGATAGTAGGGATGATAAACTGAGGGGCGCAACCTTTGAGGCATGCGTGAAAGATGGCATGGAGACAAGCTGGAGGCTTGTGTGCATCTGAGAGATGGGAGCCGATGACGAAAAGGGCGCAAAGGCAACAGTCAAGACTGCTGGTGAAGAGTCAGCTAAGTCATGGAGGGACAAGAGCTAAGGGAGGAGGACTCTAAGGGCAAGCCGGGAAGTGGACTTCGAAGGGCACACGTGAAGGGTGGCATGGAGACAAGCCAAGGGAAGGCTTGTGTGCGCATTCGAGGGACGATAGCCGATGGAAGAAGACTTCAAGGGGCAAGCCAAGGGAGTGTACCTGAAGGCACGCGTGGAGGAGGGTCGTTGGAGTGAGGAAGGGTGATTGTATAAGCTGGGCAGTCGACTGGGAAAAAGACAGTCGACTGCCAGCAAGACTCGAAACTCACAAAAGGTTTATGACCCTGGACCAGTCGACTACTCTGGGAGCAGTCGACTGGTAGCGGCTGGTTAAGTGGCTGAAAATTCGAACGTTGGGGTTGCAACGGTCGATTTTCATTGGGACCAATCGACTATCCTGGGAGCAGACGACTGGTTGGGTGTTTTCCAACCTTTAGCTCTATTTAAAGAGGCGTGGGTTTGGCTGGAAACCTTTGATGAAACAAGCTTGGTTAGGGCTTGTTAGTAGTCTGTAAATCTCAGAAGTGTGCTCAAGGTTGTGGCGAGGTTTCTCCACCCACAAGGAGCTACGCGAGCTAGCCGGAGGGCATCCGGGGAGTGTTCTGCCGAAGGATCGAGGGATCGTCTACCTCACGGACTATCATGGAGTAGGAGCTTCATCTCCGAATCACGTAAATAGGTATTGTTAGCATTGTTTAGTTGTTAGTCTTATTTTTATTGTATTTCCGCTTGCGCACTAATAACGTAGGTAGAGAAGAAAATGAAAAATTGCTATTCTAGCAAGCTACATTGATCTAACAAGTGGTATCAATGCGAAGGACCGCTCTTATTGGACTAACCGCCAAAGAAGCACAAGCTATAGGAGAAGATGATGGAAGAGAAGTTGGGGGATGATATCAACACTCCACCATCCTACAATCATGAAGATTTTGGCTATTAGAGGATGCGGATGAAGACATGGCTTGGAATGGAGTGGGAATGTAGAATGATAATAGAAGAGCCCTTCGAAGCTCCAAGAGACAAGCATGGAAAGAAGCTCCGGCCTTGATATTGGACAAAGGAGCAACAAGAGCAAACTAGGGCAAATGAGAAGGTAATTGGTATATTAGTTAATATTTTGTCTTATGTTGTGAGTGGTGTAGGGGAATATAAAAGTGCCTATGAGTTGTGGAACAAAGTGGAAGAATTTCATAAGAACCCTACCCGAGCTCAAATAGAAGAAGAACCCAAAGAAATAAATTCAATGGTCCAAGATGACCTAGGAGAAAAAGAATTGTCAACCTCATCAATTGAAGTGGTCCAACTAAGTGAGAGATCATCCACTTCATCAAGAGAAGAAGAGGAGGAAGTATCAACTTCAAGAATTGAGGGGGAGGAGAGACCTCCATTCATACAAGAGCAAGAGAAAG
Source organism: Boesenbergia rotunda (assembly GCA_024364735.1). NCBI lineage: Eukaryota > Viridiplantae > Streptophyta > Magnoliopsida > Zingiberales > Zingiberaceae > Boesenbergia > Boesenbergia rotunda. The sequence continues at coordinate 1,009,191 of JAGFNQ010003943.1, read as the reverse complement.
CTCCAACCTCCACCAAAGCCAAATCAAAAGAGCACATCATATACTTTGGGTGCAACAAGAAGGGGCACTACTAGGACAAGTGTCCACTAGGTAAAAAGAGGTAATCCCTAAACCCAAGTCCATTAATTTAAAATCTGATGTGGGTTGTAGGGAGAAGAAAGAAAAGAAGCACATTAGGTGCTATACTTGTGGGGAGCTAGGACATTATCACACTCAATGCCCAAGAAAAGGAGAGCTCAAGAAGATGGAGCATTTAAGGAGATGGAAAAAAGAAGAAAAGAAAAGGAGCTCACATCAAGAGGGAGCTACAAGGGTAAGGGAGGTAATCCCTAACTTTACTTATGCTCCAAATGCTCTTATGAATGCTAGAATTAATAATGATTGCTTGCTTATGCGTGTTTTTGGTTTTAAATATCATGATAGAAATAGAAATACTATTGCAAGCCAAAACACCAAAGATTATATGCTTCATGAAAAATCTAAGGTTTCTAGACCTAAGGACCAAGGCATCAACCCTAAGAAGGGGAGACACATGCCTAGAAAGATGGGTAGATCTAGAAATGATCAACATAGGAATGATGATACTAAGGTTAGGAATTTAGAGAAGGAAAATTAAGTTTTGAGAGAAAAACATGATAAATTAGAAAAGAACCTAAATAGACTCATTAAGGGCTCCAAGAGAGTAAGCATAAGGCCAAATGACCAACACCTTAGAAGTGGTAGACCGGGTCTAGGATACCACCCTAGGAAGACAAATGTTTGTAAAATATCATATTTAAGGATGCCTTATGCTTATGGTAAAGAAAAAGGTCAAAAATGGTAAGGAAAAGCCATTTCAAAAGATAAAGAAGGATTTGACCAAGGAAAAAGTGTATAGAGTTAAAAGAGTGATAGTTGAAGGTCAAGAAGCACCGGAGGAACACCGGTGTGGCCTTGTAATTGTAAGTGAGTTACCTAGGGAGGTAACTAGGGCTAGGAGCTCACGGGAGAGCTCTAGGAGCCAAAATGGGATCCATGGTCAATGGATCTCAGGAGGATTTCTCCTAGGAGATTAGGTGAAATATGGAATGTGTCAAAGGGTTTAAAAGGCTAAGGTTAGCCTTAATCCTAGGGAATTGGCACACTAAAAGGAGATTTATGGAGAGAAAGATGGAAATAGAATCATATTGGGAGAAAATTGGGTTTTAATGTGTAAATGTCATATAACTTAGTGTTAGAAATGTGTTATGGTTAGGCATTGGAGGGTACATCAAGGAGAGGCCAAAATTAGGACTTTTGGATAAAGTTACAATGATATAATTTAGGAAGGGTTGAATTTCATGCCAATCTTGGGATACGGAGTAGCTTTGTTTGAAAATATATTTTTCCCAAGTAGTCATAGGCTTCATAAATCTCTCTATGAAATTTCAGATTTTTTGGAGATTTGTGGAATTAATTAGACATTTCTGAAATTAGGCTGAAAACTTGAAATTCAGGTACCAGTCGACTGGTTCAGAACCAGTCGACTGGTCCAAGACTGGGAACCTTCTATTCGTTTTCCCAATCGACTGCCCCAGGGGCAGTCGACTAGTCCATAGGATTAAGTAGGAAAGACATATTGGATAATAAGAAATTACAAAATTGGAAGCATAGGAAAGGTTCATGTTACTTTGTGAGAGTTTATGTCATGGTTTCATATTGCTTATATTGATTAAACCTCATGAATTGCTTATATTGGTTAAGAGTTCATAAAGTACTATTGGATGATAGGATAGGACCTTAAATTAAAATCCTTGGTTATGCCGTCATATTCCTTGAATAAAGATTTTACTTCATGATTTAAAGTTGATTATATGAAATGAGGCTATGATGATATCATGGAATTCAAGGAAGATTGATAAGTATATATGTATATCTAGGATTAAGAATATAAGAGGGAGAGGTTTTTGTCAAAATAAAAATCTATAAGAAAAAGAGAGAGTTGAGGACAATTCCATGTGTCAAACAGTAATGATTAGTGTAAAATACGGCGATTCAAAAATCTGGACCAGAAAATTTTTCGGTATTTTTCTGAATTGAGTCTAGAGTTTCCGGCCCTACGGGAGGAGCCCAAGGGGTTTTCAGGTAAACTCTTAAATTACGAAAGGATAAATAATTTATCCCAAAAGATTATTTGAGGTAGATTGTAATAAAAGAGGGTTAAATGGTTAAAATATTAACCCTAAGGGCTTATTGTGAAATTGAGGAATGTCAGGGGCTTTTCTGCAAAAGACCCCTCCTTTTTAATATTACTTGTCCCCGAGCCCTAGCCGCAGCCACAGCCAAAGCCGAAGCCGCAGCAAGCAGCCGACCTGATGCCTTCTCCTTCCTCGCTCTCTTCTCCTGCTTCTTGCAAGCTCTCCGATCGATCCTGCTTATGCGAGGGTGGGGCTAGGGTGCGCTGCTTGCTAGGTGTTCTCCCCCTCTTGTGAAGCCACAGCCAAAGCCACACCCGACGCCTCCTTCTTCCTCCCCTCACGAACCCTAGCGGCCAAACGCCGACTCAGTCGGGCGCCACCAAGAGGAAACCCTGTAACGACCCGAAAAATTCTCTTAATATTTTCCTAAAATATTAAGCATGTTTAAATAATTTTCCAAGGGACCTAGAAATATTAAGGAGAACTTTGGCCTAGAAAATCCATGTTTTCTCATTTAAATTGAGAAAACTAAGTACTAATGGGCTTTATGTGGGCTTTTTAGTACCAGGATTATAGGTGGATTTCGGTAATAATTAGTATAAATATAAATAGGATTTAATTAGGCATATTAGCATGATTATGGGTAAGTCTTAGCCTAATTTTTCTATTTTAATGGAGAAATTAGGTACTAATGAGCTTTAAATGAGCTCCAAAAATGGGGATTAATTAGGTAAAATTAATATAAATTAGGTAAAATTAATATAAATATAAAAGAATTTTATTTAGGAATATTAGCATAATTATGGGTGATTTTTGGAGAATTTTCGAAATAAAAGGGAACTTTCGAAAATTGGAGGAAAAGGTTTAAATAAAATGAAAAATAAAATAAAAATAAAGGTGCATGGGAAAAGGATTGAACCTTGGACCTCTTGTACAACCACGAATGCTTTAACCAACTCACCTAGCAAGGAATACTTATGAGTAAATGAAGTGGAGGTTGGTTAAGAAGTAGAAGGAGATGAAGGGTCATGGAGAGACTCTTCATTTGCCTCTTTAAAGGAGCTATAAAGAGGGGGTTTGGGGGGTTACTTCTCTTCACCATCAAGTGCATTTGCTCCCCTCCTCCCTCCTCATTCTATCCGAAATTCTAAGGAAGAGTTCCCCTTGGAAAAGTTTCCACCAAGGCTCCATCTCTCAAGATCTAAAGTTCTTACAAGGATCCAAGGACTAGGTGTGGTCAAGAGACATCAAGTCTTCTTCCTTCTCTCCATCCAAGGTCTAAAAATTTAGAAACCCTAAGGTAAGACTTCCTCACCTGTGGTATAATAGTTACCTATGATTTCCATGATTTTTGGCATGATATATGGGTTAGTTTCGGATTTAATGTTGAAGGGAAACAAAATCAAGGTTCCTATGTTCAAAGGTTTCGGCCAGCATGTTTTAAAGGTCCATAATTATGCTAAAAATCATGATAATATTATTTGATCCCCAATGATGTTTAGAAGTTAAGTATAATTTTTGGGAATTTTTAGAGTACTCTAGGACACCCTAGAGTTTCGGCCAACATGAAAGAAGCAAAACCCAGAACCTTAAGTTCAAGGGTTTCGGCCAGCATGTTTTAAAGGTCTAAAAATATGTTAAAAATCATGATAATGTTATTTAGTGTTCCCTTATGATGTTTATAAGTTAAGTATAATTTTTTGGGAATTTTTAGAGTACTCTAGGACACCCTAGAGTTTCAGCCAACATGAAAGAAGTAAAACCCAGAACTTTAAGTTCAAGGGTTTCGGCCAGCATGTTTTAAAGGTCTAAAAATATATTAAAATCATGATAATGTTATTTCGTGTTCCCTTATGATGTTTAGAAGTTAAGTAAAATTTTTTGGAATTTTTGGAGTACTCTAGGACACCCTAGAGTTTCGGCCAACATGAAAGAAGCAAAACCCAGAACCTTAAGTTCAAGGGTTTCGGCCAGCATGTTTTAAAGGTCTAAAAATATGCCAAAAATCTTTAGAATGTTATTTAATGTTCCCTTATGATTTTTAGAAGTTAAGTGAAATTTTTGGGAATTGTTGGAGTAACCTAGGACACTCTAGGGTTTCGTCCAATATGAAAGGGACAAAACCAAGGTCCCTATGTTTATGGGTTTCGGCCACCATGATTTAAATGTCTATAAATATGTTAAAAATCATGATAATGTTATTTAATGTTCCCTGATGATGTTTAGAAGTTAAGTATAAATTTTGGAAATTTTTGGAACACCCTATAGGCCTCATATGGTTCGGCCAACCCCAAGGACCCAAGGGTTAGGGTTGAGTCTTTGACTTCAACTTATGTTTATGTGTTGCCATGATATAAGGATGATGGATGGTGATTGTGTGAATTTTCACATGGACATGGGACTTCATAAGTTTCGGCCAATAAGGGTTAATAGGATAAGAGTTAAGATTTATTCCAAGTAAGGGTCTCAATGGCCCTATGGTAAGATGTGATTTATGTTTATGAATGATATGCTATGTTATGAATGATATGCCATGCTTACGAACGATATGCCATGTTTATGAATGATATGCCATGGTTATACATGATATGCTATGCTTATGAATGATATGCTATGTTATGAATGATATGCCATGCTTACGAATGATATGCCATGTTTATGAATGATATGCCATGGTTATACATGATATGCTATGCTTATGAATGATATGCCATGTTATGAATGATATGCCATGTTTATGAATGATATGCCATGTTTATGAATGATATGCCATGGTTATGCATGATAAGAATGATGTTACGACAAGTATGTTATGATCATGTCCATGATAAGAATGATGCCATGATAAGTATGCTATGAATGTCTTATGAATGATGAAGCATGCAAAGTATTTTACTTTATGAATGGGCTTGTACCGGACCCAAGTATGAGTCCAAGGGATGGGCACCTTAAGAACGCCCCGGTTCTGGACTACCGGAGCTGTCCACGGTTCTGGCACTACCGGAGCTGTGCAACAGGGATGGGCTCCTTGAGAACGCCTCGGTTCGGGGACTACCGACTATGCTGTCCTTACCCTAGTAGGTCGGGGCTAGCTACCTCGGATTTACTAGGGATGCGCGCTATGATGTATGTATGTGGTACAAGCCGGGGACCCCAAATGTTATGATGATGATGTTTAAGCATTTTCAAAGTATGTTTTAAAAGTTAAGCATCCCTATGTATATGCATTCCACCCATGCATTCATACATGTTATGCATTATGTTATGATAATGACGTGTTATGCTTATGCTCCATGTTAAAAGATATGTATGAGAATGAATGATCCATGTTATGATTATGGTAAGAAGTTGCTCTTATGATATCCTAGAATGTATGCCTATGCTTATGCCATATAGGTTGGTTTATATCTTATGTTTATATTCATGCCATGAACAATTTATGCCATGAAAGATGCCATGCTACTATGTTTATGATTTATGCCATGAAAGATGCCAGGCTACTATGTTTATGATTTATGCCATGAAAGATGCCATGCTACTATGTTTATGATTTATGCCATGAATTATGCCATGCTTAGAAGGTTTACCATGTTTATGTGCATGTCATGCTAAAGTGATTTAAGATGTTATGTTTTAAGTAGAGCACCAAGTATGTTAAAGTTCATGTGCTCATTATGAGATGATGAACGATGAATGTTTTAGTGAGTAGGAAAGAGTCTTACTAAGCCTGTGTGCTTATAGTCTTCTTCCCTTATACCGCAGATCATGCAAGGGGATAACGAGGAAGCAGCAGGAGGGCCTGAAATATGTGTGTGATGGTGACTTGGCCCATGAAATCGAATGTGTTAACCGTTTATGCTAAGAACTTTATTTTTGCTACCTATATGCTCGACTAGTGACTTATGGAACTTTACGATAAGATGTCAAGTATGATATGATATGAACCTTATGGTATGATGTTAAGCATGTTATGATATGATGTTAAGTATGACGTTCATATGTTAAGTTCCATGTCATTGTATGAGGGATGGTAGTAGGGGCATGTATATGTAAGGTTTAAGTTATTCCGCTGCAGTATGATGTTACATGCCTTAAGTATGTCAGCGTAACGCCGCTTTAGGAAAAAAAAAAAGCGGGCGTTACAGGTTGGTATCAGAGCAGTAACCATCTCACTACACACACATTAAGCCCTCTTCCTGCCGCTTCCAAGTAAGTACTTTTTTACATATCTTATAGTAGGAAGATGTTTTACGATTTTAAGGTATGCTAGTATGAATGATATTTATGATGAAAAGTATGTTACGATATGTAACGATGAATAATGCTTTATCTTATTTTAGGAATTAAATATTTAGAATAATATAGGCGTAGAAAAGAAACTATAATTTATGATATTATGTATAATCTATAATATAGTCACATGTAGAAAATTATCTGATAACCTACCCATAGGAGATTATAACACTCTCACCTATGTTAGCGTATAGCATTAGTTCCATGATATTAGTACTGATATAATTAATGGTATAGGTTATATGGTACAACTTAGGTAGGGACGCATAGGGTAGGATTCTAATTATGTTAATTAATACTTATTATAGGTTATGGGTCACTGATATCTTATATATAATATATAAGACTACCTTAAGTTATTTTATGGTAATATAATAAGTAGGATCTCACCTATTCTATAATAATCATACAACTAATATAATTCGTAACCCGGGTTGAGAATTAATATTCGGAAGCATACTATTATTATTAGGTACCCATGATTAAAATACGTATATAACTATGATGTATGCATATAATTATATCATGGAGTTAATAATGACATTAGCCAATTATATGTCAAAGAAATAATCAGAACTTCGATATATACAGTGATGCTTCCAAGCTAGGACTTGGAGCTGTACTTAGGCAGAGTGGTAAGGTCATTGCTTATGCCTCTAGGTAACTTAAGGAATATGAACAGAATTACCCCACTCATGATCTGGAACTGGCCGCGGTGGTCTTTGCTCTTAAAATATGGAGACATTATCTCTATATGGAGCGCAGTGTAAGATTTATACAGACCACCAGAGTCTGCGATATTTCTTCACTCAGAAAGACCTGAATATGAGACAACGCCGATGGCTCGAGTTGGTGAAGGTCTACGACTGCGAGATCTTCTATCATCCAGGAAAGGCGAACAAAGTGGCTGATGCACTCAGCCGGAAGTCAAGTGCCACCTTGATGTCTATACGTATATTACCCCAACCACTTGAAAGAGAAATGATGAATTTTGGAATTGAGGTTATCACCGGACGACTTTCCACCATAACAATATCACCCACGCTGTTTGGGGATATATTGGAAAGACAGAATAATGATCTAAGTCTTCAGAAAATAAAACAGGAGATCCTAGAAGGAAAAGGCGATGGTTTTCATATCGCAAAAGAGGGGGGCTATACCTTAGGGATCGTTTATGTATTCCTAATGATCCGGAGCTTCGAAGGGAAATACTAGCGGAAGCTCACGAAACCCCTTATTCGATGCATCCAGGATCCACCAAGATGTATCAAGATTTGAAAGAGAAGTTTTGGTGGTCCGGTATGAAGAGAGATGTGGCCCAGCATATCAGTACTTGCATGACTTGCCAGCAAGTGAAAGCAGAACACCAGCGACCCGGAGGAGATGTAGGTCTCCGATCTGTTGGTATGAGGGTGGTGAAAAGAAGGAAAGGGGGCTCACAACGGATGTCATAGACAGCACCACCCGAGTTATACAGAATATCCGACAACGGATAGAAACTGCTCAGAGCCGGCAGAAGAGTTATGCCGATGTTTGGCGCAGACCACTGGAGTTTAATGTCGGAGATTGGGTGTTTCTCAAAGTGGCTCCTATAAAAGGGGTGACAAGATTCGGGAGGAAAGGAAAGCTAAGTCCGTGTTATGTGGGGCCGTACCTGATTCTGAAAAGAGTCGGTAAGGTGGCATATGAGCTGGAGCTGCCTCCAGAGATGTCAGCTATCCATAACGTATTCCATGTGTCCCTGCTGAAAAGTGTATCCCAAATATGGACCAAGTGATCGAGCCACAGACGGTGCAAGTGCAAGAGGACCTAAGCTATGAGAGCAGACCCATCCAGATTTTGGATAGGGAAGTCAAGAAGCTGAGGAGTAAGGAAGTGCCCTTAGTCAAGGTCCTATGGCAAAGTCAACGGTTCGAAGAAGCTACCTGGGAGCGCGAGGACGAGATGAGGCGTAAGTACCTGGAGTTATTCTAAGTTCGAGGACGAACTTTCACGAGGTATGGGGGATTGTAACGACCCGGAAAATTCTCTTAATATTTTCCTAAAATATTAAGCATGTTTAAATAATTTTCCAAGGGACCTAGAAATATTAAGGAGAACTTTGGCCTAGAAAATCCATGTTTTCTCATTTAAATTGAGAAAACTAAATACTAATGGGCTTTATGTGGGCTTTTTAGTACCAAGATTATAGGTGGATTTCGGTAATATTAGTATAAATATAAATAAGATTTAATTAGGCATATTAGCATGATTATGGGTAAGTCTTAGCCTAATTTTTCTATTTTAATGGAGAAATTAGGTACTAATGAGCTTTAAATGAGCTCCAAAAATGGGGATTAATTAGGTAAAATTAATATAAATTAGGTAAAATTAATATAAATATAAAAGAATTTTATTTAGGAATATTAGCATAATTATGGGTGATTTTTGGAGAATTTTCGAAATAAAAGGGAACTTTCGAAAATTGGAGGAAAAGGTTTAAATAAAATGAAAAATAAAATAAAAATAAAGGTGCATGGGCCAAGGATTGAACCTTGGACCTCTTGTACAACCATAAATGCTTTAACCAACTCACCTAGCAAGGAATACTTATGAGTAAATGAAGTGGAGGTTAGTTAAGAAGTAGAAGGAGATGAAGGGTCATGGAGAGACTCTTCATTTGCCTCTTTAAAGGAGCTATAAAGTGGGGGTTTGGGGGGTTACTTCTCTTCACCATCAAGTGCATTTGCTCCCCTCCTCCCTCCTCATTCTAGCCGAAATTCTAAGGAAGAGTTCCCCTTGGAAAGTTTCCACCAAGGCTCCATCTCTCAAGATCTAAAGTTCTTACAAGGATCCAAGGACTAGGTGTGGTCAAGAGACATCAAGTCTTCTTCCTTCTCTCCATCCAAGGTCTAAAAATTTAGAAACCCTAAGGTAAGACTTCCTCACCTGTGGTATAATAGTTACCTATGATTTCCATGATTTTTGGCATGATATATGGGTTAGTTTCGGATTTAATGTTGAAGGGAAACAAAATCAAGGTTCCTATGTTCAAAGGTTTCGGCCAGCATGTTTTAAAGGTCCATAATTATGATAAAAATCATGATAATATTATTTGATGTTCCCCTATGATGTTTAGAAGTTAAGTATAATTTTTGGGAATTTTTAGAGTACTCTAGGACACCCTAGAGTTTCGGCCAACATGAAAGAAGCAAAACCCAGAACCTTAAGTTCAAGGGTTTCGGCCAGCATGTTTTAAAGGTCTAAAAATATGTTAAAAATCATGATAATGTTATTTAGTGTTCCCTTATGATGTTAATAAGTTAAGTATAATTTTTGGGGAATTTTTAGAGTACTCTAGGACACCCTAGAGTTTCGGCCAACATGGAAGAAGTAAAACCCAGAACTTTAAGTTCAAGGGTTTCGGCCAGCATGTTTTAAAGGTCTAAAAATATGTTAAAAATCATGATAATGTTATTTAGTGTTCCCTTATGATGTTTAAAAGTTAAGTAAAATTTTTGGGAATTTTTGGAGTACTCTAGGACACCCTAGAGTTTCGGCCAACATGAAAGAAGCAAAACCCAGAACCTTAAGTTCAAGGGTTTCGGCCAGCATGTTTTAAAGGTCTAAAAATATGCCAAAAATCTTTAGAATGTTATTTAATGTTCCCTTATGATTTTTAGAAGTTAAGTGAAATTTTTGGGAATTGTTGGAGTACCCTAGGACACTCTAGGGTTTTGGCCAATATGAAAGGGACAAAACCAAGGTCCCTATGTTTATGGGTTTCGGCCACCATGATTTAAATGTCTATAAATATGTTAAAAATCATGATAATGTTATTTAGTGTTCCCTGATGATGTTTAGAAGTTAAGTATAAATTTTGGAAATTTTTGGAACACCCTATAGGCCTCATATGGTTCGGCCAACCCCAAGGACCCAAGGGTTAGGGTTGAGTCTTTGACTTCAACTTATGTTTATGTGTTGCCATGATATAAGGATGATGGATGGTGATTGTGTGAATTTTCACATGGCCATGGGACTTCATAAGTTTCGGCCAATAAGGGTTAATAGGATAAGAGTTAAGATTTATTCCAAGTAAGGGTCTCAATGGCCCTATGGTAAGATGTGATTTATGTTTATGAATGATATGCTATGTTATGAATGATATGCCATGCTTACGAACGATATGCCATGTTTATGAATGATATGCCATGGTTATACATGATATGCTATGTTATGAATGATATGCCATGCTTACGAATGATATGCCATGTTTATGAATGATATGCCATGGTTATACATGATATGCTATGCTTATGAATGATATGCCATGTTATGAATGATATGCCATGTTTATGAATGATATGCCATGTTTATGAATGATATGCCATGGTTATGCATGATAAGAATGATGTTACGACAAGTATGTTATGATCATGTCCATGATAAGAATGATGCCATGATAAGTATGCTATGAATGTCTTATGAATGATGAAGCATGCAAAGTATTTTACTTTATGAATGGGCTTGTACCGGACCCAAGTATGAGTCCAAGGGATGGGCACCTTAAGAACGCCCCGGTTCTGGACTACCGGAGCTGTCCACGGTTCTGGCACTACCGGAGCTGTGCAACAGGGATGGGCTCCTTGAGAACGCCTCGGTTCGGGGACTACCGACTATGCTGTCCTTACCCTAGTAGGTCGGGGCTAGCTACCTCAGATTTACTAGGGATGCGCGCTATGATGTATGTATGTGGTACAAGCCGGGGACCCCAAATGTTATGATGATGATGTTTAAGCATTTTCAAAGTATGTTTTAAAAGTTAAGCATCCCTATGTATATGCATTCCACCCATGCATTCATACATGTTATGCATTATGTTATGATAATGACGTGTTATGCTTATGCTCCATGTTAAAAGATATGTATGAGAATGAATGATCCATGTTATGATTATGGTAAGAAGATGCTCTTATGATATCCTAGAATGTATGCCTATGCTTATGCCATATAGGTTGGTTTATATCTTATGTTTATATTCATGCCATGAACAATTTATGCCATGAAAGATGCCATGCTACTATGTTTATGATTTATGCCATGAAAGATGCCAGGCTACTATGTTTATGATTTATGCCATGAAAGATGCCATGCTACTATGTTTATGATTTATGCCATGAAAGATTTCATGCTACTATGTTTATGATTTATGCCATGAATTATGCCATGCTTAGAAGGTTTACCATGTTTATGTGCATGCCATGCTAAAGTGATTTAAGATGTTATGTTTTAAGTAGAGCACCAAGTATGTTAAAGTTCATGTGCTCATTATGAGATGATGAACGATGAATGTTTTAGTGAGTAGGAAAGAGTCTTACTAAGCCTGTGTGCTTATAGTCTTCTTCCCTTATACCGCAGATCATGCAAGGGGATAACGAGGAAGCAGCAGGAGGGCCTGAAATATGTGTGTGATGGTGACTTGGCCCATGAAATCGAATGTGTTAACCGTTTATGCTAAGAACTTTATTTTTGCTACCTATATGCTCGACTAGTGACTTATGGAACTTTACGATAAGATGTCAAGTATGATATGATATGAACCTTATGGTATGATGTTAAGCATGTTATGATATGATGTTAAGTATGACGTTCATATGTTAAGTTCCATGTCATTGTATGAGGGATGGTAGTAGGGGCATGTATATGTAAGGTTTAAGTTATTCCGCTGCAGTATGATGTTACATGCCTTAAGTATGTCAGCGTAACGCCGCTTTAGGAAAAAAAAAAGCGGGCGTTACAAACCCGACGCTTGCTCTCTGCTCTTCGTCCACTGCCTCGATCGCTAGTGCCATCTTTTCGTATCAACTCCCCATCTCGAGCGGGTATTGAATGCAAGGCAGGGGAGTATGAGGTTGGCGATTAGGGATAGTCAGGGTTGGAGGTCGGCCACCCTTCATCTAGGTAAGCTCTTGGTTTGAGTCTCGACCCTGTCTTCTGTGGATCGATTTTTATGTTCTGTGCCGTGATTGTGATACCTCCTTCGGATTTGTTCTAGGGAATTTGGATTGGAAATATGGGCTTGGCCCTGAATTGGTCTTGCCGTGAGCTCTGCCCTTCACCGGATTTGAGCAGGGGATTGTCGCCAGTGCAGCCAAGGTATGTTTTGGTTGTTTTTAATTGGAATTGTTGTTAGTTTAGGTTGAATCGGAATGATATATTAGCGCTAATCGAATCACTGCTTATAGATAGCAAGGTTAGCTGTGGATTGGTTGGTTGTAGGTATGATTTCTGTTGTGGTGTTTTTGGATTGAGAATTTGATCAAGTTTTTGATGTTGATTGTGGTGTGTTCTCACCGTGAGTTTTATCTGGGATTGATGCTAGAGCTAACCTTAATTGTGTTAGTGGGTGGGGTGTGATATCATGTGAATTGGATTAATAAAATAGTGACGGTATTAGATGAAGTGGAGTTTGGCATTTTGTATTGATTGGTATGATATTGGTTGTTGTGAACTTAGCATGAGATTTTGGATAGCTATTCGATTCTTGTATAGGAATCAATTTTGGATTTGTAGCTTGGGCTGAATTAAGGTTATAAATGTTGCATTTGATAATGCTATGTCCTTGATGCAAGTTTCAATTAAAGAGTTATTGAACTGATGCCCTGTTGGATCAGTTGGAATAGGCGAGGTAGTTTTGTGAGCCGAGTTTCATTTGGATTGTGAAGTTAAACCTAAAGGGAGGTTATCGTGTATACTTTGAGTTTCGGATACCTATTCTAGCATGATCATGAGATTGGTTAAGGGTTGCTAAGGATCATATTCCACTGTGATGGAGAGGTGATGACTTGGGTTAAGCTTGGGGTTAAACATGAAATGATTCAAGAGTTGGACTCAAAACTAATCACTGATTACAGTTAATCAATGATCAGTACTTTAGAAGAGTTTTATTAGGGGTATAGTAATGTGTGGTTAGTTATCATTTGTTATGATAGCTAAAACTATATCCTTTGATACAGGACACTGATTCCTCTCAGACTTCTGGACGGAAGGTTCATATTTGATACGGGCTACTTCTACTCTCTGGAGGCGAGTACCCTTTGACTTACCTTTATGATATTGTCATCTTGTTATGCATAGACTGTTATAGATAGCAGTAAGATCATACGCTATCCCTGTTTATTATGCCTGTTCTGGATACTTGTTAGTTATCCCTGAGTTATCATGTCTGTTCTGGATACTTATTAGTTATCCCTGAGTTATTATGCCTGTTCTGGATACTTGTTAGTTATCCCTGAGTTATTTTGCTTGTCCTGGATACTTGCTAGTTATCCCTGAGTTATTATGCTTGTCCTGGATACTTGTTAGCTATCCCTGAGTTATTATGCCTGTCCTGGATACTTGTTAGTTATCCCTGAGTTATTATGCCTGTCCTGGATACTTGTTAGTTATCCCTGAGTTATTATGCCTGTCCTGAATACTTGTTAGTTATCCCTGAGTTATTATGCATGTCCTGGATACTTGTTAGTTATCCCTGAGTTATTATGCATGTTCTGGATACTTGTTAGTTATCCCTGAGTTATTATGCCTGTCCTGGATACTTGTTAGTTATCCCTGAGTTATTATGTCTGTCCTGGATACTTGTTAGTTATCCCTGAGTTATTGTGCTTGTCCTGGATACTTGTTAGTTATCCCTGAGTTATTATGCCTATTCTGGATACTTGCTAGTTATCCCTGAGTTATTATGCTTGTCCTGGATACTTGTTAGTTATCCCTGAGTTATTATGCCTGTCCTGGATACTTGTTAGTTATCCCTAAGTTATTATGTCTGTCCTGGATACTTGTTAGTTATCCCTGAGTTATTATGCATGTCCTGGATACTTGTTAGTTATCCCTGAGTTATTATGCATGTTCTGGATACTTGTTAGTTATCCCTGAGTTATTATGCCTGTCCTGGATACTTGTTTGTTATCCCTGACTTATTATGTCTGTCCTGGATACTTGTTAGTTATCCCTGAGTTATTATGCTTGTCCTGGATACTTGCTAGTTATCCCTGAGTTATTATGCCTATTCTGGATACTTGTTAGTTATCCCTGAGTTATTATGCCTGTTCTGGATACTTGTTAGTTATCCCTGAGTTATTATGCATGTCCTGGATTCTTGTTAGTTATCCCTGAGTTATTATGCCCGCTCTGGATACTTGTTAGTTATCCCTGAGTTATGATGCCTGTTTTGGATTATTTGTTGGTTATCCTTGAGTTATTATGCGGTTAGTTCTATACAGTCTCAAGTATTGTCATATCTATATGTATGCTTAGATATCGTGAGGTATCTCTTGCGTTTGACATTGAGAGATCTGTAGATTTCGCCCAGTATACCTTGTAGGTTACCTGTATTTCCTGTTATAGGATTTCAGACTGAGACTTAGTATACTGAGGACTTGGGGAGGGAGGTATGTGTATCTATCATACACCATCCTTGCATTGTTGCATGCTGGCGATCAGCAACTCCCTTGTGGTTGAGCCTAATCGTCTTCCGGCATATGATATGCACACACGGCCACTCATGGGTTAGTGGATACCGCTGGGTGTGTGCATTTGCTCTGTATTGCTCCGCTCGTCCGCTCAGGGGTTGTGGTTTCGGAGCGTGGTAGCAAGCAGGGATCCCTTCTCTACCCATAGACCAGAGAAGATGAGAGAGATATCTCCCCCATATATACATGGGGCGGAGCGATAGCTCCACCAGCATCCTGTCCTCTTGGTCACTCAGGAGCAGTGATGGCAGAGTACGGACAGTGTCACAGCTCTACCCACTCGGCCGACACAGTATCGCCTGTCTCGGTGGCTTGACTGGAGTTAGGGGTGACCATGGCATTGCACCATGTGCATATTTTGCATCGTGCATTGTTTGCTGCACTTGATTGCTGCACTTGTTTGACATGCATATTCTAGAGACTTGTTATCTGAGATTATATGTCTATTGATATTCCCTTGGTACTTATTATCCTCTTTTCAGGTTAGATGGATTCGGGTATGTATCTTTATTCAGTATCTTCGGTATACCCTTTCTTATTGTTCATATGAGGTTGTATCAGCGTAGACTTCTATTGTTATTATAACATACTATGCATATCTACTGGGTATTCGCTGAGTTTATGGACTCACACCGTTGCCATATGTTTTTATTTCAAGTTGAGTTACTTGGAGTCGCCAGGAGAGCCCAGCAGCCAGTCCCTACCCATCGCGACGATAAAGTTTGTTTTGTACTTAGTAGTGTCTATGTTTTCATATTCAGTTATTGGATTTGTATATGTCTTGGGAGTGTTGTTTTGTAACCTAAGGGGTTTGAGTATCGGTTGTTTCATCGTAAGTCGGACCGGTCCGCAGTCAGGTATGATTTACTTAGTTGTCTTGTGTTTTATGTAGTGTTTATCTATATTTTGAGGCCTGAGGCCAATTAAACTGCGTGGTCGTGTTTTGTGTATGTGTAAATTGTCCGCCAGACAGGGGTGGTGCTGTCCGATTTTATATTGGATCAGCGGCTCTTAGGTCTCGGGGCGTGACAATTTATTTTGGTATGAGAGCCCAGGTTGCGAGATACCTCGGGTATTTGCGGATTTTTCGGTGTCTATCTGATACCAATTTATTTTGGTATCAGAGCTCAGGTTGTCGGATACCTTGAGGACTGGTGGATTTTCGGTGTCTATCTGATACCAATTTATTTTGGTATCAGAACGTAGGTTTCCGATGCCTACTTATTTTACTAGTCTTGTCGGATTTGATCGGAGTGTTTTTCTCGATGTGGTTGTCTGGGACTTGGCGATGGGACTTCTTCAGGCGACAGGTATTTCTCCTGATCTTTTGGATCCCTTATCCTATTTAGGTATTGGTTAGAAAATTCTCATAAGTCATTGGATCATGTTACCCCTCTTATATATTTAGGTATGGTTAGTAGTTCTCACATGTTACTGGATCATGTTACCATTCTTGTATATTTAGGTATGATTTAGAAATTCTCACATGTTATTGGATCATGTTACTATACCTGTATATCTAGGTATGATTTAGAAATTATCTCGTGTTATCGGATCATGCTACCATTCCTGTATATTTAGGTATGGTTAGTAGTTCTCACATGTTATTAGATCATGTTACCACTCTTGTATATTTAGGTATTGTTAGTAGTTCTCTCATGTTACTGGATCATGTTACTATACCTATATATTTAGGTATGATTTAGAGATTCTCACATGTTATTGGACCATGTTACCACTCTTGTATATTTAGGTACAGTTACTAGATCATGTTAGCATTCCTATATATTTAGGTATGATTTAGAAATTCTCTCGTGTTATTGGATCCTGCTACCATTCCTGTATATCTAGGTATGGCTAGAAATTCTTTAATGTCATTGGATCAGGTTGTTATTCCGTTTATTTATGTATAGTTAGAAATTCTCTCATATTATGGGACCATGTTACCATTCCTGTATTTAGATATGGTTGGAAATTCCCTTATGTGGGATTATGTTATTATTCCTGTATGTTTAGGTATGGTTAGAAATTCTTTCATATTATTGGATTAATTCACTTTAGCTCATGGAGCTACAAGTTTTTCTTATGTTGCGTATGTCTGGACAAATAAGCTAGATGTCATGTTTTGAGTACATGATCTGCATTGATGCAGTAGGGTAACATTAGCTACATATTATTACGATTAGTAGAGGAGTGATATATTCTGTTCTTTGAGGATTTTGACCCTTGACCACTTGTATTTGATGGTTGACCTAGAAAGCACAGGTTGATGGGTGATTTGAGCTAATACGGAAAAGTGTGAAGATAGTTGCTTAACATTTATGGGTGACTTCTTTTACTTGGTCTGAATAACCAAGAAGCTACCTACGGACTTATGATTTGCCTGGAGGCAAATCACTTATAAGATTAGGTCACCTCTAGTTAGATGATATCGAGGACGACCTGTGGGGAAATAAAGGAATTATCTCATGAGTATGAGGAGATACTCCTAAGAGATAACATGTCTCTAGCTCCTTATTACGGAGTAGGACCTTAGAGAGTTTGACCATGGAGTGGAGGAATTGGACTGTATTAGATTACGAGGCGACGGTCGATGTGACTCGCTAGTTGCTACGCTATTCTATGAGGGATTTTGACTCATAGATTGGGTGTATATGGTTGGATAATCTTGATGGTGCATCGGGATGTACGACCCGCTAGGGTACGAAGGATATGGAGTTAGCTGTATCTTTACCTTCTAGTGAGATATTGGATATTAATAAGGAGGTTAAAGATGTCCACTGATTTTTAGTTATTATATCCCATCGTGGACCTATATGTTCACCGGATGATAAGGTTGTTATCACTATGGACTTTCTCGTTGGTATTGAAAGGTGGATCGAGATTGACGAATCTCTACGATATGTGGTATTTTGAGGATTTTATTAGTGGAAATGGACCTACCAGATTTGTAGCTTTTTGATGGATCATTGGGCGGGTAAATGATCCTCTGGTGGTTGATTGTTTAGGAAGTCTGTTATTGATAGCAGCATATGGTACGACATATTGGAATAATCTTTAAATTATATGTGATTTTCTGATGGTTATTGGAGGATATATATAAATATATATAACTTGTGATGCTTGGGAGGATGTTATTGACATGAGGATATTTGGGTGTTATTCATGAATTTGAACGTTTTACGTTCAAGGATCGGAGTGCAGACTTAGGGCCAGTGATCTTATGATTAAGTGTCCTGGATAGTTGTGATGAATGATTGGTTATTCAGTTGTATCTGGTTATCGGATGATTACCTCTGGATTTATAACTCCAGTTGCTCCGCAGCAAGGTAACCTTAGGGTATCAAATGAAGTGGTTACTCATGATGAGTACCAACATGTTTAGCTGCTAATGTGTGCTGTATGA
The DNA here is from genome assembly GCA_024364735.1 of Boesenbergia rotunda. NCBI lineage: Eukaryota > Viridiplantae > Streptophyta > Magnoliopsida > Zingiberales > Zingiberaceae > Boesenbergia > Boesenbergia rotunda. The sequence continues at coordinate 990,826 of JAGFNQ010003943.1, read as the reverse complement.
GGAATGGGAAAATTTGGGGACCAAATTTTTATTAGTGGAGGAGAATGTAAAATACGGCGATTCAAAAATCTGGACCAGAAAATTTTTCGGTATTTTTCTGAATTGAGTCTAGAGTTTCCGGCCCTACGGGAGGAGCCCAAGGGGTTTTCAGGTAAACTCTTAAATTACGAAAGGATAAATAATTTATCCCTAAAGATTATTTGAGGTAGATTGTAATAAAAGAGGGTTAAATGGTTAAAATATTAACCCTAAGGGCTTATTGAGAAATTGAGGAATGTCAGGGGCTTTTCTGCAAAAGACCCCTCCTTTTTAATATTACTTGTCCCCGAGCCCTAGCCGCAGCCACAGCCAAAGCCGAAGCCGCAGCAAGCAGCCGACCTGATGCCTTCTCCTTCCTCGCTCTCTTCTCCTGCTTCTTGCAAGCTCTCCGATCGATCCTGCTTATGCGAGGGTGGGGCTAGGGTGCGCCGCTTGCTAGGTGTTCTCCCCCTCTTGCGAAACCACAGCCAAAGCCACACCCGACGCCTCCTTCTTCCTCCCCTCGCGAACCCTAGCGGCCAAACGCCGACTCAGTCGGGCGCCACCAAGAGGAAACCCGACGCTTGCTCTCTGCTCTTCGTCCACTGCCTCGATCGCTAGTGCCATCTTTTCGTATCAACTCCCCATCTCGAGCGGGTATTGAATGCAAGGCAGGGGAGTATGAGGTTGGCGATTAGGGATAGTCAGGGTTGGAGGTCGGCCACCCTTCATCTAGGTAAGCTCTTGGTTTGAATCTCGACCCTGTCTTCTGTGGATCGATTTTTATGTTCTGTGCCGTGATTGTGATACCTCATTCGGATTTGTTCAAGGGATTTTAGATTGGAAATATGGGCTTGGACCTGAATTGGTCTTGCCGTGAGCTCTGCCCTTCACCGGATTTGAGCAGGGGATTGTCGCCAGTGCAGCAAAGGTAAGTTTTGGTTGTTTTTAATTGGAATTGTTGTTAGTTTAGGTTGAATCGGAATGATATATTAGCGCTAATCGAATCATTGCTTATAGATAGCAAGGTTGGCTGTGGATTGGTTGGTTGTAGGTATGATTTCTGTTGTGGTGTTTTTGGATTGAGAATTTGATCAAGTTTTTGATGTTGATTGTGGTGTGTTCTCACCGTGAGTTTTATCTGGGATTGATGCTAGAGCTTGTAGGGTTTTTCGGGCCACGAAAACCGCTTTTTCGCATCGCGGAAACCCCGAAAGCCCCAATAGCAAGGATCCGAGCGAAGAAAGCCATTTCAAAAATTACGAGTGCTCGTTTACATGCTTCAAAAACCCGATCTACTCCTAGATCTAAAGAAGGATAAACATTTTACCTTTGATGCGTGCCCCGTTTAATCCCGTTCGCTCCTTTTTGGATGTCGAATCTCTAGGATGTCAAGTGCCGTCCCTCTAGAAGTATCCACGCGAACAAAAGTAGATGGATGAAATCCTTTAGGTGTGCTAGCACCTTGTAGGATTCGGCCAAGAGGAGAAGAAGAAGAAGAACTCCAACAATTGGAGAGGAAGAAGAGAAGACACACTTAGAGGAAAAATGAAACAAAACCCACTTTTGTTCTCCCATGGTGGCCGGCCACTTAATGGCCATTAATGGCCATTAAGTGGCCGGCCATAATGGCCACTAATGGCCATTAGGTGGCCTTCCTTAACCCCCTTTCAATTTGAATTCAAATTCAAATGGGGGGAAACCAAGCCAAGTCATCACTTGGTCAAGTCAAGGTGAGGTGGCCTTTTGGTCAAGTCAAACTTACCTTTTGTGGAATTTCCATATTTAGTCAAGTCAAACTTGACTCCATTTCTTCTCCCATGTCAAGTCTAACTTGAAGTGGAACCAAGTCAAGTCAAACTTGATTTGGATTTGGGTCAAGTCAAACTTGCCTTTTATGGACTTTCCATATTTAGTCAAGTCAAACTTGACTCCATTTCTTCTCCCATGTCAAGTCTAACTTGAAGTGGAACCAAGTCAAGTCAAACTTGATTTGGATTTGGGTCAAGTCAAACTTGCCTTTTATGGACTTTCCATATTTAGCCAAGTCAAACTTGACTTCATTTTTTCTCCATCTATTTGTTCTTTGCGTGTGACCCTATAGGTTCTTGTAACGTTGGCAATGCTTCTAACCTCTTAGAAACATAAGCAATGAGCGGTATCTAGCAACACATCATTGCTACCCAAGTTACAAGAATGTTGAGATTCAACATCACCAATGTGACTACTAATTATGACTTTCATAATATGTGACAATGTCCTTCTATCGTCGATATCTAGATTGATCTTATATGAAGCATAGACCGTGTCATCCTCCAATCAATCTATGTGTCTTGAACTCCAAGTAGACTCACTATAATCAAATAAGCTCAATATCTCATATTGCCTTATTTGGGCATGGCCATGCACTTAGTGGTCTCACTCTATCAAGACTATGATATCTCTCCCGTCATATAGGAGGGATAGATCCCATCTACATCACTCACATCCCTCCGCATAATTTGTTACATACCCAGTAATCGCCTTTATAGTCCACCCAGTTACGGGTGACGTTTGACGAAACCAAAGTACATAACTCCTTATGTAGGGAACTATGGTGACTTCAGGTCTAAGGACTAATAGTCATACTAATAGTCACATGAGAAAGTATATGACACTCATATAACGATCCATGATACTTTCTCATGGCGGGCCATTCAGTATACATTCTCTAATGTATACCCATGTGTCAACTTGATATCTCATATCCATGACTTGTGAGATCTAGTCATCATGTTGACCTACATGCTAGTATCTATGCATTAACATTGTCCTTGAATGTTAATACATGACTAGGAATAATTAAGAGTAGTGTTCTCTATATCATCTCACTATCGATTCAACTAATCGATTGATATAGATAAGAACCTTCTAGTCAAGGACGTTATTATACTAAGTTATTTGGCACCAATACACATAAGTACAATAACCATAAGAAATGCCTTTATATATAAGAAATATATATACAAGAATATGATACAATGAGTCCAAAAAGTAATCATCATATGATTGGCTCTAGGGCTCTCACTAACAGAGCTAACCTTAATTGTGTTAGTGGGTGGGGTGTGATATCATGTGAATTGGATTAATAAAATAGTGAAGGTATTAGATGAAGTGGAGTTTGGCATTTTGTATTGATTGGTATGATATTGGTTGTTGTGAACTTAGCATGAGATTTTGGATAGCTATTCGATTCTTGTATAGGAATCAATTTTGGATTTGTAGCTTGGGCTGAATTAAGGTTATAAATGTTGCATTTGATAATGCTATGTCCTTGATGCAAGTTTCAATTAAAGAGTTATTGAACTGATGCCCTATTGGATCAGTTGGAATAGGCGAGGTAGTTTTGTGAGCCGAGTTTCATTTGGATTGTGAAGTTAAACCTAAAGGGAGGTTATAGTGTATACTTTGAGTTTCGGATACCTATTCTAGCATGATCATGAGATTGGTTAAGGGTTGCTAAGGATCATATTCCACTGTGATGGAGAGGTGATGACTTGGGTTAAGCTTGGGGTTAAACATGAAATGATTCAAGAGTTGGACTCAGAACTAATCACTGATTACAGTTAATTAATGATCAGTACTTTAGAATAGTTTTATTAGGGGTATAGATATGTGTGGTTTAGTTATCATTTGTTATGATAGCTAAAACTATATCCTTTGATACAGGACACTGATTCCTCTCAGACTTATGGACGGAAGGTTCTTATTTGATATGGGCTACTTCTACTCTCTGGAGGCGGTTACCCTTTGACTTATCTTTATGATATTGTCATCTTGTTATGCATAGACTGTTATAGATAGCAGTAAGATCATACGCTATCCCTGTTTATTATGCCTGTTCTGGATACTTGTTAGTTATCCGTGAGTTATCATGTTTGTTCTGGATACTTATTAGTTATGCCTGAGTTATTATGCCTGTTCTGGATACTTGTTAGTTATCCTTGAGTTATTATGCCTGTCTTGGATACTTGTTAGTTATCCCTGAGTTATTATGTATGTTCTGGATACTTGTTAGTTATCCCTGAGTTATTATGCCTGTCCTGGATACTTGTTAGTTATCCCTAAGTTATTATGCCTGTCCTGGATACTTGTTAGTTATCTCTGAGTTATTATGCTTGTCCTGGATACTTGCTAGTTATCCCTGAGTTATTATGCCTGTTCTGGATACTTGTTAATTATCCCTGAGTTATTATGCCTGTTCTGGATACTTGCTAGTTATCCCTGAGTTATTATGCTTATCCTGGATACTTGTTAGTTATCCCTGAGTTATTATGCCTGTCCTGGATACTTGTTAGTTATCCCTGAGTTATTATGCATGTCCTGGATACTTGTTAGTTATCCCTGAGTTATTATGCATGTCCTGGATACTTGTTAGTTATCCCTGAGTTATTATGCATGTTCTGGATACTTGTTAGTTATCCCTGAGTTATTATGCCTGTCCTGGATTCTTGTTAGTTATCCCTGAGTTATTATGCCTGTCCTGGATACTTGTTAGTTATCCCTGAGTTATTATGCTTGTCCTGGATACTTGCTAGTTATCCCTGAGTTATTATGCCTGTTCTGGATACTTGTTAGTTATCCCTGAGTTATTATGCCTATTCTGGATACTTGTTAGTTATCCCTGAGTTATTATGCATGTCCTGGATTCTTGTTAGTTATCCCTGAGTTATTATGCCCGCTCTGGATACTTGTTAGTTATCCCTAAGTTATGATGCCTGTTTTGGATTATTTGTTGGTTATCCTTGAGTTATTATGCGGTTAGTTCTATACAGTCTCAAGTATTGTCATATCTATATGTATGCTTAGATATCGTGAGGTATCTCTTGCGTTTGACATTGAGAGATCTGTAGCTTTCGGCCAGTATACCTTGTAGGTTACCTGTATTTCCTGTTATTGGATTTCAGACTGAGACTTAGTATACTGAGGACTTGGGGAGGGAGGTATGTGTATCTATCATACACTATCCTTGCATTGTTGCATGCCGGCGATCAGCGACTCCCTTGTGGTTGAGCCTAATCGTCTTCCGGCACATGATATGCACACACGGCCACTCATGGGTTAGTGGATACAGCTGGGTGTGTGCATTTGCTCTGTATTTCTCCGCTCGTCCGCTCAGGGGTAGTGGTTTCGGAGCGTGGTAGCAAGCAGGGATCCCTTCTCTACCCATAGACCAGAGAAGATGAGAGAGATATCTCCCCCATATATACATGGGGCGGAGCGATAGCTCCACCAGCATCCTGTCCTCTTGGTCACTCAGGAGCAGTGATGGCAGAGTACGGACAGTGTCACAGCTCTACCCACTCGGCCGACACAGTATCGCCTGTCTCGGTGGCTTGACTGGAGTTAGGGGGTGACCATGGCATTGCACCATGTGCATATTTTGCATCGTGCATTGTTTGCTGCACTTGATTGCTGCACTTGTTTGACATGCATATTCTAGAGACTTGTTATCTGAGATTATATGTCTATTGATATTCCCTTGGTACTTATTATCCTCTTTTCAGGTTAGATGGATTCGGGTATGTATCTTTATTCAGTATCTTCGGTATACCCTTTCTTATTCTTCATATGAGGTTGTATCAGCGTAGACTTCTATTGTTATTATAACATACTATGCATATCTACTGGGTATTCGCTGAGTTTATGGACTCACACCGTTGCCATATGTTTTTATTTCAGGTTGAGATACTTGGAGTCGCCAGGAGAGCCCAGCAGCCAGTCCCTACCCATCGCGACGATAAAGTTTGTTTTGTACTTAGTAGTGTCTATGTTTTCATATTCAGTTATTGGATTTGTATATGTCTTGGGAGTGTTGTTTTGTAACCTAAGGGGTTTGTGTATCGGTTGTTTCATCGTAAGTCAGACCGGTCCGCAGTCAGGTATGATTTACTTAGTTGTCTTGTGTTTTATGTAGTGTTTATCTATATTTTGAGGCCTGAGGCCAATTAAACTGCGTGGTCGTGTTCTGTGTATGTGTAAATTGTCCGCCGGACAGGGGAGGTGCTGTCCGATTTTATATTGGATCAGCGGCTCCTGGGTCTCGGGGCGTGACAATTAGCCTTGGTAAACGCATGGATTCATAGATGGATTTCAAAGTTGATACAAAATGACAAGGTTTGAGGAAATTAGAATTTGTACCAAAAGTCAAGTACATTTGATATTTCTCATGGAACCATATTTTTTTAGGATAGGGTATATCCTAACAAGTGTTCTTGCAAATTTTTAGATTTTTCTGGGTTTTCTAGAATTTTCTAGAGGTTTCTGAAATTAGGCTGGAATTTCATATGTTGACTGTATCAGTCGATTGCCTAGGGGCAGTCAACTGGTAAGTCGTTGTGTTGAGTTCTGAAGGGTTTTTCAGAAATCAAGGAAGTTCTTTTTGACACTAGGGGTATGGTTGCTTGGGGCAATCCTTTAATGGTGTCAAAGGGGGAAGAACTTGGGATGTTGAGTTAGGTTTAGCTTGACGAAGGAATCTATGGTGTTAAGTTGAGATAGAACTCATCTTGGTGTTATGATGTTATGTTGGGTAGAACTTAACTTGGTGATATGGTGTTAAGTTGGGTAGAACATAACTTGGTGTTGGTTGTAAGAATTGAAAATTAGGAGAGGGCATAGGTAAAGGGGGAGGCTGCCTCTTGTTGTTATGCTTTAATTTTCATAGGTAGTTGTGAGTTTTATGTCAAACTTGGGAATGATGATAGATACATTGTTGAATGTATTTTTCCCAAGTAGGTATGAATACTACAAACTTCTCTACAAAATTTGAAAATTTTTGGAGATTTGTGAAATCAGTTATGCATTTCTGAAGGTGGGTCAGAAATGCTGAAAAATTAGTTTTTCAGAGTATCAGTCGATTGGCCCAGGGGGCAGTCGACTGGTAAAGGCTGGAAATGGGTTTCAGCAGCTGAAAAATGTCCAATTTATAAGAAACAAGTGTGGAACCTTGTGGGAGGTTAGTACACTATGTTTATAATCATTTAAAGGTTAAAAGAACCAATAATTGGGATATTGTTGGGGTCTTTTTGATGTTAGGCAAAGGGGAAGATGTGTTGGGTTTAATTTGAGAAACCAAACACGCCTTTGCAAGAAACCCTAGGTTTAGGGGAAGCTTAGATAAAGGGGGAGCATGGTTGCTCCATTCTTGGTGTAAGGGGAACCTTGGAGAGGTTCTTAAAAAGCCTTTGTAAGTCCAATGTAGGGGGAGTTTGGGATAGGTATTAAAAAGCCCATTTTGGTGAAAATTCCTAACTTGGGAAGGTTAGGTGTGGGGATGTCATGGGATAGGATCCATACATGTTTGCATTGGATATGCATTGGCAGTGTAAGTCCAAGATGAAGTCTTGGCAACGTAAGTCCAAATGTTTGTTTAGTTTATTTTGGGAGATTGAAGATTTCCGGACTAGGGTAAAACTTTTCAGATAAATTCTTAAATTTACTAAAGGGTAAATTACATGACCCTTAATTTTCAGGATTTAAAATTAAAATAAATCTTAAAAGTAAGGATTGATTTTAATTTATGGCTAAAGCTAAGGAGTTAAGAGGGTAAAATATCTAACCCAAGAGATGTGATGTGGATTACATTAAGTTGGAGGGTTAAATGGCTAAAACCCTTACCCTAAGGATAAGGTTTGAATTTCGAAGAGTTGAACGGCTTTTCTGCAAAATGACCAGCCACTTATAACTTTTCTCTCCTCTTCTCTTTCGCTCAATGTCGCGAACCCACCCGCAACCCAAGCACCGACTCTTCCTCTCCCTTCTCACGAACCCTAGCCTCCACACCCTGATGCAACGTCTTTGGCGTGCTAGAGGGGGGTGAATAGCACTTTTTCGATTTTTATCTCTACAATTGTTGTTAGCGCAGCGAAACGATAATATGCAAAGTAAACAAAAAGCAATGCTAACAAAAGGAGTTACTTGGTATCCACCCAGATGGATGACTAATCCAAGGATCCACGCCACGAGCACGACTTTCACTATGAAACCCTCCTTCAGGTGGAGAAACCATTACAGTCGAGATCTTCCTCTTTACAGAATGCAGAAATATGAGAGAAGAAGTAAGAAACACTCTTCAGACGAGCAACACTTTAACACTGTACGGAACCGTACCGCTCATGTGCAAAAAGGTGCTCTTTTTATAGGTGAACAAGACAAACTCGCAGTATGTCCAGCTCCGCACCAGTCGATTGCCCCAAGGGCAGTCGACTGGTCTAGCATTAATTGCTAGCCAATAGCTAGTTTTCGGAATATACCAGTCGACTGCCCCAGGGGCAGTCGACTGGTCCGAGGCCAAAAACTTTCTGTGAGTTTTGGCAATCGACTGGCCCTGGGCCAGTCGACTGCCCTACCTCTCAGCCTAGTTCTAGCAACTCCGGACCTTCTCCTTCACGTGTGCCTTCAGGTCTGCTCCCTTGGCTTGCCTCTTGAAGTCCTCTTCCTCTGGCTATCGTCCCTCGGATGCGCACGCAAGCCTTCCCTTGGCTTGCCTCCATGCCACCCTTCACGTGTGCCCTTGAAGTCCACTTCTCGGCTTGCCCTTGGAGCTCTCCTCCCTCGGCTCTCGTCCCTCGGATATGTCCACCATGTATGATTCTCCAAGTCCTGCAAACTCAATCACACACATCAAACACAACATAACACTCTAACCTTAAACATATTCACCCACACACATCAAAACCATGATCTTCCAATCATTTAAGGGTCGATTGCCTCAACAATCTCCCCCTTTTTGATGTGTGGCAATATGTTTAATATTAGAGATAAATAACAACCAACAATAGCAATAACAAAAGATAGCAATTGAAAAAGCATAAGACATAGTAACCCTAAGAGGTAACCTCCCCCTTAATCCATGTCTTTTCCCCATTTTCAATTCTAATCCAAGTTAAGTTTCCACTTAACACTAAACATCATTAAAAATGTAAGACATATTAAAACCTAAGAGGTAACCTCCCCCTTAATCCATGTCCTCTCCCCATTTTTAATCATTCAAGGTCTAAGTGAGAAAGAAAACCTTAAATCATCCATTACAAGTTAAAATTCTAACTTAAACCACCCATTCTCCCCCTTTGACACCATCAAAATGATTTCCTCAAGCAACCTAACCCTATGACATCAAATGAAAGAGATTTGGATTTTTGAAAGAAGGTTTCAGAATCTAAAACCAAGCGTACCAGTTGACTGCCCATGGGGCAGTCGACTGATACACTATCAGTCTGAATTTTCAACTTTTCTATCGAATTTCAGAAACTCCCAGAAAATTCCAAAAAATTCCAAAAATTGTAAAATTTTGCATACATGTTTGAAATGACATACTCTATCAAGGAAAAATATTAAGCCATATAAAATTTCAAACATGCATGACTTTTGATAAAAATCCAAAACTTTGAAAACCACTACATTTTGTATCAAATTTTCAATCTAATTTTACAATCATATGACTTTTAAAAGCATAGCAAGGCATATAAAGCATAACATGGTTTTCAAAGGTTTAAAATGTCCAACTATGATCTTTGGGCAAAGTGTCCATTGATTAAACACTTGTCTTTCCCATAGTTGGTCTCGTTTTCATATTTTGATACTTCTAATGGTTCAACAATGTGCCACAAACACAAGTGAGCCAAATGTATCACCCTCATGGATCAAACACCCTTTTTCAAGTTTAAAATATCAAAGTTCATCCTACACATCATCAAAACACATTCCAAGGCCTCTTCTCAAGGATGTAAACTCCGATTCGGGAAGAGACTTGGTAATGATGTTGGCTAGGTTCGACTTTGATTCAACATAGTGTAATTCTATGTCTCCCCTTGCCACATGGTATCTAATGAAGTGATGTTTCACTTCAATGTATTTTGTCCTAGAGTGGTGAACCGGATTTTTGGTCAAGTTGATTGTACTTACATTATCACACAAGACTTTGACCTTGGTGTAATGTAACTTATAATCATCTAAGGTGTGCATGATCTAAAGGAGTTGGGAAACACACCCACCCATTGCCACATATTCCGCCTCCGTTGTTGATAGGGCAACGCATGGTTGTTTCCTACTACTCCAACTAACTAAGGAAGACCCAAGGAAATGACACCCTCCACTTGTACTCTTCCGATCTAGCTTACAACCCACATAGTCCGAGTCGGTTAGTTCTTCCGAAACACACCGGCTCTGATACCAACTGATGGATCGTCTTTGGCGTGCTAGAGGGGGGGTGTGAATAACACTTTTTCGATTTTTGTCTCTACAATTTTTGTTAGTGCAGCGGAACGATAATATGCAAAGGAAACAAAAAGCAATGCTAACAAAAGGAGTTACTTGGTATCTACCCAGATGGGTGACTAATCCAAGGATCCACACTGCGAGCACCACTTTCATTATGAAACCCTCCTTCAGGTGGAGAAACCTTTACAGTCGAGATCTTCCTCTTTACAGAATGCAGAAATATGAGAGAGGAAGTAAGAGACACTCTTCAGACGAGCAGCACTTCGACACTGTACGGAACTGTACCGCTCACATGCAAAAAGATGCTCCTTTTATAGGTGAACAAGACAAACTCGCAGTCTGTCCAGCCCCGCACCAGTCGATTGCCCCAAGGGCAGTCGACTGGTCTAGCATTAATTGCTAGCCAACGGCTAGCCAACGACTAGTTTTTGGGGTATACCAGACGACTGCCCCAGGGGCAGTCGACTAGTCCAAGGCCGAAAACTTTCTGTGAGTTTTGGCAGTCGACTGCCTTGCCTCTCAGCCTAGTTCCAGCAACTCCGGACCTTCTCCTTCACGTGTGCCTTCAGGTCTGCTCCCTTGGCTTGCCTCTTGAAGTCCTCTTCCTCTGGCTATTGTCCCTCGGATACGCACGCAAGGCTTCCCTTGGCTTGCCTCCATGCCACCCTTCACGTGTGCCCTTGAAGTCCACTTCCCGGCTTGCCCTTGGACCTCTCCTCCCTCGGCTCTCGTCCCTCAGATAAGTCCACCATGTGTGATTCTCCAAGTCCTGCAAACTCAATCACACACATCAAACACAACATAATACTCTAACCTTAAACATATTCACCCACACACATCAAAACCATGATCTTCCAATCATTTAAGGGTCGATTGCCTCAACACACCCGACCCTTCTTCTCACCTTCACGATGCCCTAGCGTTGACACCCCCTTCGTGCGAGGACCTCCGGCGATGCGATGGTTATTGCTGATCATGATGAGTGCCATCACCACCCTTCTGCCCCGCGTGCCTCGATTCACTGCCGCCGGTGGTGAGAGCCAGTCGATCATCGCATCATTGTCATCGTTGTTGACCGTGTGCTGCCGGCCACCACCCAACTTGCCCTACTTGCTCTCTGTTGAGGCAATCGGCCCTAGAATGATTGGAAGATCATGGTTTTGATTTGTGTGTGTATGAATATGTTTAAGGTTAGGGTGTTATGTTGTATTTGATATGTGTGATTGAGTTTGCAGGACTTGGAGAATCACACATGGTGAACATATTCGAGGGACGAGAGCCGAGGGAGGAGGACTCCAAGGGCAAGTCGGGAAGTGGACTTCAAGGCACAAGTGAAGGGTGGCATGGAGGCAAGCCAAGGGAAGACTTATGTGTGCATCCAAGGGTCGAAAGCCAGAGGATGATGACTTCAAGGGGTGAGCCAAGGGAGTGAACCTGAAGGCACACATGAAGGAGAAGGTTCAGAGTGGCTGAAACTGAGCTGAGAGGCAGGGCAGTGGACTGGCCAGAGAGCAGTCGACTGCCAAAACTCACAGAGAGTTTTTAGCCTCGGACCAGTCGACTACCCCAGGGGCAGTCGACTGGTAACACCTCAAAACTAGTAGTTGGCTAGCAATTAATGCTAGACCAGTCGACTGCCCCAGGGGCAGTTGATTGTTGCGGGTCTGGACAGCCTGCGAGGTTGTCCTGTTCTCTTATAAAAAGAGGGCCTTTTTGCACGTGAAACAGTACGGTTTTGTACTGTAACAAAGTGCTGCTCGTGCAAAATGTCCTCTCATCTTCCTCTCTTTCCAATCATTGTATTCTGTAAAGAGGAAGACAACACCACTGTAATGGTTTCTCCACATGAAGGAGATTTTTCTTAGTGGAGGTGGAGTACGTGCGTGGATCCTTGGATTAGTCACCCATTCGGGTGGATACCAAGTAAATTCTGACTGCTAGCATTGTTTTTCTTGTCCATTGCATATTATTGTTTCCACTGCGCTAACAATCTTCTAGAGAACTCAACGAAAAGTACTATTCACCCCCCCTCTAGCACGCTATTCGATCTATCAATTGGTATTAGTGCCGGTTCGTTTCGGAAGAACTCATCGTTGACCAGAGCAAAGTGAAATGGCGTTTCAAGAGGGATACAACACTGCACGGCCACCCTTCTTCGACGGGAACGACTTCGCGTATTGGAAAGGTAGGATGCAGTACTATCTTATAAATGATATTGAAAACTGGATCAGTATTGTAGATGGATTCGATGCACCCGTCGATGAAAGAGGAGAGCCGACACCCATGAGATTGTGGTCAAAGGAGATCATGAAGAGGGCGCAGTCAAATGCCAAGGCCACTACCACACTTCAGTGCGGGCTCTCAAAGGAGCAACTCAACAAGGTGGGGCCATTCAGGAGAGCCAAAGAATTGTGGGACAAACTAGTGGAACTGAACGAAGGGTCTAACGAGTCCAGAAGAGCAAAGAAGGACTTGCTCATGGCTCAACTCCAATCCCTATCCATGAAGAGCAATGAAACTATCAGTCAGCTGCATGGAAGGGTGAAGGAGGTCATCAACGAACTCCATGTGATTGTAGAAAAGATCAAAAACTGAGATCTCGTCAGGTACGTCCTACAAGCTTTCCCAAGAACAACTTTGTGGGCATCCATGGTTGATGCCTACAAAGTATCAAGGGATTTATCTTTAATTAAATTAGATGCTCTATTCTGTGAATTTGAACTGCACGAGTAAGCTAACTTTTCGACCAAAAAGAAAGGTATAGCTTTTATTGCAGAAAAGGAGAAGAAGAAGAGGAAGGAGAAGAAGAAGGTGATCTACTCCTCCTCATTCGACTCAGAGGAGTCCAGCGCCTCTATGGATAGCGACCAAGAGGCTTTCATGGTAAGGAAAATGCGTATGGCCTTCAAAAGTTTTTCTAACAAATCTTATGCTAGGAAAGGGTCCAAAGGCAAGGGTAAGGCCAAGGACATCATCTGCTACAACTGCCACCAAGAGGGACACATGAAGAACGAGTGCCCTCAACTAAAGAGAAGAGATGAAAAGAAGGAAAAGAAGAAGAAAGGTGGCGAGAAGAGGTCGAAGGGAAAGGAGAAGGGTGCCACAAACCTTAAGGCGACCTGGGACGATGCATCATCCTCGGAGGAGGAAGAAGAGCAAGATTCACATTTTGCTCTCATGGCAATGGACCACTCAGAGTCATCAGATGATGACAGAAGCTCAAGCAGTGATGAAAGTGACTCTTCATCGTCATCATCCGAGTCAGAACCTTCGGTAAGTGAGGTATACCACTTACCCTCCTCTACCTTAGTTAAAATCATTTCTAGCACTAACATGGATTTAGCTAAAGCTAGAAGTAAGATTAAGGAATTAAAAGATGAAATTACCATGCTTAGAGTAGAGTCGACAAAACTTAAGGAAGACTTGCATGCTTGTTCTCTTCAAATGATTCATGTTTTGAAATTGAAAATAGGGAACTAAGGAAAAAGCTAGAGGACCTCACAAAGGCACTTAGGAAATTTCAAGTGGGGTCTAGCAACTTAGATATGATAATTAATAGCCAAAGGGCCGTTTATAACAAGGCCGGATTAGGATATAGGCCAAAGACAAAGGAAGTGACCTTTATCTCACTCATAGGTAGGATTGGTGGATCTAGGAGACAAGGGGCTAAGGGAAACATCAAGAGGGCATGGGTACCTAAGAGATTTTTAAATGATGCTTGTGGATCAAAAATTTGGGTACCAAAATAGTATGTTTTCCATGTTGTATAGGTGAAGGTGAAGGAGGCCTCAACAATGTGGATAGTAGATAGTGGATGCTCAAGACATATGACCGGAGATATGAGCAAGTTCACTACTATTAGCTACTTAAGAGAAGGGACGGTCTCCTTTGGAAATAGTGGAAAACTAAAAATTATTGGTAGGGGCACCATTGAGGTATCTCGTACAATTTCCATACATAAGGTACTTTTAATTAAAGACATGAAGTTTATTTTACTTAGTGTAAGTCAGTTATGTGATGTAGGCTATAGGGTTGAATTTCATGCTAGGAAGTGCCTAATAAGATAAAATGAATACGATAGTGTCATATTAGAAGGGTATAGAGAGACTAACTTGTATTATCTTGATCTTACTTTTGTTACTAACAATTTGGCTAAGTGTCTCATGTCTAAAAAAGAAGAAGGGTGGTTGTGGCACCGGAGGCTTGGATATGTCAACATGAGAAGCATTGCAAGAGTGGCCAAGGAAGAGTTGGTGAAGGGGCTACCTATGATCAAGTATGAGAAGACAAAATTGTGTGATGCATGCCAAGAGGGTAAGCAATCAAAATCATCACACAAAGGTAAAACCCTAACCACTACTACTTTACCATTAGAGCTTTTACACATTGATTTGTTTGATTGCCATAGTACTCCCTCACTAGTAGGGAGTAAATATTGTTTAGTTATTGTAGATGATTTTTCTAGATTTACATGGGTTTTCTTTATGAAACATAAGGACGATACCTTAGAAATTTTTATAGGATTCAGTAAAAGGGTAGAAAATGAAAAACATCTCCAAATTAATCGAATTAGGAGTGACCACGGTGGGGAGTTCCAAAATTCATGTTTCTCACAATTTTGTGTAGAAAATGGATATAAGAATGAATTTTCATGCCCAAGGACTCCTCAACAGAATGGGGTAGTTGAGAGGAGAAACTGTAACGCCCATCTTTTTCCCACACCTTACGGTGTGGCGAGAGACGGCGTTACGCTAACATACATACACATACATACGGCATAGGAATATCTTAATGCAGCGGAATCAATTTTTTTCTTCTTACACATGCGTTTTATCATGCAACTATTACCTGAACATATATGTATGCCTTAACTTATCATTCATGAACATGGTAGCATTGTAACTTAGCATATCAAAGCATAGCATTCTGTACTTTAACCATGAGCATCATAAGTAGCAAGTTGTAACGCCCCAAAATTTCCCATATGAAATATTATGAAATATTATGAATTCATGAAATATTATTATGGAATATTATGAAATATTATGAATTCATGAATATGAAATATTATGGAATTCATGAAATATTATCATGAAATATTATGAAACATTATAAATTCATGAATATGAAATATTATGGAATTCATGAAATATTATCATGAAATATTATGAAATATTATGAATTCATGGAATATTATTATTATTATGAAATTTCATGATGGGCTTGGCTTAATGGGCTTTGATATGGATTAGTGCAAAATGTGATAAAAAGAAAAGGTAGAAAGGAGGAAGCAAGGATTGAACCTTGAACCTCCTAGTTGCACTAATCATGTCATAACCAACACACCAAGCCATATTTCATGTAGAGGGAATAAGAAACATGCTTGTTAAAAGCTAGGGAAGTGAAGAGACATGTCTCTTCATGAGAAAAGTATAAATAAGAGAAAGAGAAGTTGGAATAACTTCCTCTTCTTCTTCCTCACTCTCATCACCGAAAACCTCAAACCCCTTCTCCCTTTTCATTTTCGAAAAAAAACACAACCCTAGGGTTCTAACCCTAGGGAATTGGAAGGAGGAAGAACTCTACAAGGATCTTGCCCTCTACTAGGGCCAAGGGTTCTATAGAAGTGCTAGGAAGGAGAACACTCACCTTCCTTCAACCAAGGGCACCTTAAGATTTTAGAGAAGGAGAAATTCAAGCGAAAGGATGTAAGTATCCCCTCGCCTGCAGTGTAATAGTTGTGGTGTGATTATTCTCCTTGATTGTTTCAAAAATGGGGACTTTTTCCCCTTTGCAAGTTTCGGCCACCCCCTTAGGGGAAGGCCTTGGTTCTTTCCTTGATACATGAGAAGACCTTTGAGACTTAGAGTATATATGTATATTGATTTTCTTCATGATGGTATGAACAAAAGGAAGAAAAACTAGGGTTACACCCCTTGTAAGTTTCGACCACCCCCTTAGGGGAAGGCCTTGGTTCCTTTTGTTACATGAGTAGACCCTTGGAACTTAGGGTATATGTATATGTGGTTTATTCAAAATGTTGTGAACAAAACCTAGGGTTATACCCTTGTGTAGGTTTCGGCCAACACCCAAGAGGAGACCTTGGTTACCCCTTGATGCATGTGAAGACCCCTTGGAACTTAGGGTATACCTATATGTTGTGTCCCTTCATTTTGGTGATAACAAAAACTAGGGTTTAGAGCTTGGATGGGTTTCGGCCAAGGCCTAGAAAAAGGGTTAGTGAGGGTTGAATTATCCTAAAATATATCCATGTTTAATGTATTGTAAGATAGTGTATACAAGGTGTTTGTATGAATGTCTGTGTGAATATTTAGTTCAAACCCTAATTTTCCCCTACCCTTGAGTTTCGGCCAACCCTAGAAGGACTAGGGTCTAGGGTTGCATAATTATCTCATGATGTGCTTTATGTTTAATAAGTTACATGAATAGTATGTGAAGGTTAAACTACCCTATGGGACATGATTATGTTTAGTAAGATAATATGTATATGCATGTATGAAATATGATGTATGTATGAACATGTATGAAATATGATGTATGTATGAACATGTATGAAATATGATGTATGTATGAACATGTATGAAATATGATGTATGAATGGATATGTGTGGAATATGATGTATGTATGAACATGCATGAAATATGATGTATGTATGAGCATGCCTTATAGCCCATGGGGCATACTTATGAAATTGCATGTGATATGCTAAAATGCTTAAATGGATACTCTACTAAGTATGGGATCAAGAGCACCCCTTATGTTGTGTGGTGTGTCCCTCCGGGATCATGAGCACCCTTGAAGAGTGGTGTGTCCTGTAAGAGTGATTTGGAGTACTCCTTAGCATATATGTAAAAGCATGATAAGTATTTTACTTTTGAAGTTGTGTACCCGACTCGTAAGGGGGTCGTTAATCAAATCCGGGGTGCATGTTAACGTAAGGTCATGGCTCCGGTAGGACGGAAGAGTCCTGCTCTAATTAATTGGTGGCTCGCTACCCCAATTCCTTAGGGAACGCGCAATAGTTCCGCGCGATATGTGGTACACAACAGGGCCCAATATGATATGGATGTATTTTTAAGTAATACCATTATGGAATTGTTTTGAAAACATTCATTGAAAGCATTTATTATATGTGAAGAGTATGCTTAAGGTACTTGATACTGCATGCTTAGAAACTTGGATGTTTAGTATGCTTTGATGAACTCATGCTTATGATTTATTATGTGTACATGTTATGTTCTTTCGTATGGATTTTGCGAGTAGGACAGGATCCTTACTAAGCATTTGTGCTTACTAGTTTATGTGTTGTCTTATGCTGCAGATAAGGGTAAGGAACACTTAAACTAAAGGAAGAGGCAGGAGGCTGAAGATGTGTGGGGTGGTGGCTCGGGAAGAAAGACTTCTATATCTACATATTTATGCTTATGTTATGCTCCTTGACAATGAATGATAGTGATTAGGATCTATATTGCATGACGATTATAATACTTGGAGTTTTCATATACTTGATTTTATTGGATTATATTATGGTTTGAAATGAAATGTGAACCTCTCATGTTATGGAATAACTTTTGATTAAAATATTTCAAATGATGTTCTAGCAATTCAAGCATGACATTGTTTGACATGTATAGGCAAGCATGCTTAGCACTTAGTCCTTGCATTGTTTGTTTTAAATTTTATGCTAGAAGATAGAGGAAAAAAAATATATATGATTAATTGTTACGTAACCCCGCCCCGAGGGTAGATATAAGGGCGGGCGTTACAGGTTGGTATCAGAGCAGGTTTCCCCTCCACCACACACACATCAAGCTTCATCCTGCCGCTTCCAAGTAAGAGATCCTAACCTCGCTTTACTTTATTTCATGTACAGTAATAATATATATAGAGATGATTTATGCTTGCATCATATAGAGATGATTTATGCTTGCATAACAGGAAAAGTAGCATTAATTCTTATGTTAGTTTATTTATCACCGGTATGATAGATGATGACCAGAAATTTTAAGTCATGTGAACATGAATGAAACTTCCTCTTATATAAATTTATGTATCCATTAATAATTTAGAATTTGGAGTAAGAGGGTGGTTACATAGTGTAATCACTAGGGTAAACTACACCGATTGGGGGTGTGTTTTCCTCTGTATATATTTGCGAATTGGAAAAGGAATGGTTTAGTACTAACCATGTCATTTTCATTTCAATTCCAGATGTTGCATGAGGACTACACTGAGAGGTGCCGCGAGCTGCTGGAGCAGATAGAGGCGGTTGAGTATTGTCCGACCCGGGGAATTCAAGGCAACATAGGGTTCTTGGATCGGCTCTTCTGGAAACTGGAGCGGGAAGGGTTTCCAGCCACGGACGATCATAGGATCGGAGCTTTACTTCGCTCATTGCCCAACCGGGCAAGAGAGGTTGCGCATTAGATCTGGGGACAGCACAGATGCGGTATACCATATACGGAGTTGTGTAGGCAGCTCCTCCGCCATGAGTTCTCAGAAGATCTGGGAGACTCGGAGGAGGATTCTGAGCCGTCCGAGGAGGAGTCCGAGCCGTCTGAGGAGGACCCCGAGCCCTTGGAGGAGGATCCCGAGCCCTTCGAGGAGGATCCCGAGCCCTTCGAGGAGGATCCTGAGCCCTTCGAGGAGGATCCCGAGCCCTTTGAGGAGGATCCCGAACCCTTCGAGGAGGACCCAGAGATGCTGGAGATGTTCGAGGAAGACCTTGAAGCGGACGAGGAGATTCTCGAGATTGAAGAAGATGACCCGATGGGAACAGTAGAGGATCCTGAGGCGGGCCAAAGGGAGATGAGCGAGGAGGTAGTAGGCGTTGCTATGCTATTCTTTATGTTGGGCATAACGGCAGCCCATCTTGCTCACTGAGTTGGGCTAGTTTTGTATGTAGACCTATAAGATGGAATAAAAATAAATTTTGGTAATGTAATAAATAAGATCTCATTTACCCCATATTAATCATGTGACAAATAAGAATGAATAATTGGGGGAAGCATACTATGAGTTGGGTTTCGATATGTACAGCGACGCATCCAAACTGGGACTCGGAGCTGTACTTATGCAGAATGGGAAGGTGATTGCCTATGCCTCTAGGCAACTCAAAGAACATGAAAGAAATTACCCTACCCATGACTTAGAGTTAGCAGCGATGGTCTTTGCACTGAAAATATGGAGGCACTATCTATATGGAACTCAGTGTAAAGTTTATACAGATCACCAGAGTCTGCGGTATTTCTTCACCCAGAAAGATCTGAATATGAGACAGCGCAGATGGCTCGAATTGGTCAAGGATTATGATTGCGAGATCCTGTACCATCCGGGAAAAGCCAACAAGGTAGTCGATACTCTCAGTAGGAAATCATGTGCTGCTTTAATGTCTTTGTCGGCTTTGTCACAACCCTTAGGGGAAGAAATTATGAATTACGGGATTGAAATCATATCAGGACAGTTGTCCACCCTGATGATTGCGCCGACATTGTTCGACAATATTCTGGAAAAGCAGAATCAGGATCCGAGTCTTCAGAGAATCAAGCAAGAGGTTCTCGAAGGCAAGGACGATGGATTTCGGATTTCAGACAGCGGAGTCTTATATCTGCGGGATCGATTATGTGTTCCCGACAACTCCGACTTACGGACAAGAATCCTTGAGGAAGCTCACGGGACACCTTATGCGATGCATCCTGGGTCTACCAAGATGTATCAAGATCTGAAGAGAAAATTCTGGTGGTCCGGTATGAAGCGGAATGTAGCTCACTATGTCAGTATGTGTTTGACCTGCCAGAGGGTCAAAGCAGAACACCAGAGGCCTGGAGGAGTTTTGCAACCCCTGTCTATTCCCGAGTGGAAATGGGAGGACATCTCCATGGATTTCATCTCTGGGCTGCCTAGAACGACGAATGGATATGATGGTATATGGGTTATAGTGGACAGGCTCACCAAGTCTGCCCATTTTCTAGCTATTAGAATGACCTACTCAGTGGAGCAGTTGGCTCAACTGTACGTCAAGGAAATTATCCGATTACACGGGGTTCCCAAGACCATCATCTCGGATCGAGATGGTCGATTTACTGCAGATTTTTGGGGACACATGCAGAAGGCTCTTGGCACAAAACTGAAATTTAGTACTGCCTTTCATCCCCAGACTGACGGGCAGACTGAAAGAGTAAACCAAATATTAGAGGACATGTTGCGAGCTTGTGCCTTGGATTTCAAGGGAAGCTGGTGTCGATACCTGAGCTTGGCAGAGTTTGCTTATAACAACAGTTATCAGGCTACTATCGGGATGGCACCGTACGAAGCACTATACGGAAGGAAATGCAGATCTCCTATATGCTGGCTTGAGAGTGGTGAAAAGAAGGAGATGGGACTCCCGACGGATATTATAGACGAAACCACTCACGCTATAAAGAATATTCGCCAGAGAATAGAGACTGCTCAGAGTCGGCAGAAAAGCTACGCTGACAAGCGACGCAGACCATTAGAGTTTGAGGTTGGGGATTCAGTATTCCTGAAAGTGGCCCCTATGAAAGGGGTGATGAGATTCGGAAAGAAAGGGAAGCTGAGTCCGAGATATGTGGGACCGTATCAGATTCTGAGACGGGTAGGCAAAGTGGCCTATGAACTGGAGTTACCGCCAGAAATGTTGGCTATCCACAATGTTTTCCATGTATCAATGCTCAGGAAATGTACCTCTGATGTGAATCAGATGATAGAGCCCCAACCAGTACAAGATCAAGAGAACATAAGTTCAGAACGCCGACCTATTCGGATCTTAGAACGGGAAGTCAAAAAGCTAAGGAACAAGGAAGTACCCTTAGTAAAGGTTCTGTGGCGGAACGAACAATTCGAAGAAGCCACGTGGGAACGAGAGGAGGCAATACGATTAAAGTATCCGGAATTATTTTAAAGTTCGGGACGAACTTTTTATAAGGTATGGAGGATTGTAACGCCCCAAAATTTCCCATATGAAATATTATGAAATATTATGAATTCATGAAATATTATTATGGAATATTATGAAATATTATGAATTCATGAATATGAAATATTATGGAATTCATGAAATATTATCATGAAATATTATGAAACATTATAAATTCATGAATATGAAATATTATGGAATTCATGAAATATTATCATGAAATATTATGAAATATTATGAATTCATGGAATATTATTATTATTATGAAATTTCATGATGGGCTTGGCTTAATGGGCTTTGATATGGATTAGTGCAAAATGTGATAAAAAGAAAAGGTAGAAAGGAGGAAGCAAGGATTTAACCTTGAACCTCCTAGTTGCACTAATCATGTCATAACCAACACACCAAGCCATATTTCATGTAGAGGGAATAAGAAACATGCTTGTTAAAAGCTAGGGAAGTGAAGAGACATGTCTCTTCATGAGAAAAGTATAATAAGGGAAAGAGAAGTTGGAATAACTTCCTCTTCTTCTTCCTCACTTTCATCACCGAAAACCTCAAGCCCCTTCTCCCTTTTCATTTTCGAAAAAAAACACAACCCTAGGGTTCTAACCCTAGGGAATTGGAAGGAGGAAGAACTCTACAAGGATCTTGCCCTCTACTAGGGCCAAGGGTTCTATAGAAGTGCTAGGAAGGAGAACACTTACCTTCCTTCAACCAAGGGCACCTTAAGATTTTAGAGAAGGAGAAATTCAAGCGAAAGGATGTAAGTATCCCCTCGCCTGCAGTGTAATAGTTGTGGTGTGATTATTCTCCTTGATTGTTTCAAAAATGGGGACTTTTTCCCCTTTGCAAGTTTCGGCCACCCCCTTAGGGGAAGGCCTTGGTTCTTTCCTTGATACATGAGAAGACCTTTGAGACTTAGAGTATATATGTATATTGATTTTCTTCATGATGGTATGAACAAAAGGAAGAAAAACTAGGGTTACACCCCTTGTAAGTTTCGACCACCCCCTTAGGGGAAGGCCTTGGTTCCTTTTGTTACATGAGTAGACCCTTGGAACTTAGGGTATATGTATATGTGGTTTATTCAAAATGTTGTGAACAAAACCTAGGGTTATACCCTTGTGTAGGTTTCGGCCAACACCCAAGAGGAGACCTTGGTTACCCCTTGATGCATGTGAAGACCCCTTGGAACTTAGGGTATACCTATATGTTGTGTCCCTTCATTTTGGTGATAACAAAAACTAGGGTTTAGAGCTTGGATGGGTTTCGGCCAAGGCCTAGAAAAAGGGTTAGTGAGGGTTGAATTATCCTAAAATATATCCATGTTTAATGTATTGTAAGATAGTGTATACAAGGTGTTTGTATGAATGTCTGTGTGAATATTTAGTTCAAACCCTAATTTTCCCCTACCCTTGAGTTTCGGCCAACCCTAGAAGGACTAGGGTCTAGGGTTGCATAATTATCTCATGATGTGCTTTATGTTTAATAAGTTACATGAATAGTATGTGAAGGTTAAACTACCCTACGGGACATGATTATGTTTAGTAAGATAATATGTATATGCATGTATGAAATATGATGTATGTATGAACATGTATGAAATATGATGTATGTATGAACATGTATAAAATATGATGTATGTATGAACATGTATGAAATATGATGTATGTATGAACATGTATGAAATATGATGTATGTATGGACATGTGTGGAATATGATGTATATATGAGCATGCCTTATAGCCCATGGGGCACACTTATGAAATTGCATGTGATATGCTAAAATGCTTAAACGGATACTCTACTAAGTATGGGATCAAGAGCACCCCTTATGTTGTGTGGTGTGTCCCTCCGGGATCATGAGCACCCTTGAAGAGTGGTGTGTCCTGTAAGAGTGATTTGGAGTACTCCTTAGCATATATGTAAAAGCATGATAAGTATTTTACTTTTGAAGTTGTGTACCCGACTCGTAAGGGGGTCGTTAAACAAATCCGGGGTGCATGTTAACGTAAGGTCATGGCTCCGGTAGGACGGAAGGGTCCTGCTCTAATTAATTGGTGGCTCGCTACCCCAATTCATTAGGGAACGCGCAATAGTTCCGCTCGATATGTGGTACACAACAGGGCCCAATATGATATGGATGTATTTTTAAGTAATACCATTATGGAATTGTTTTGAAAACATTCATTGAAAGCATTTATTATATGTGAAGAGTATGCTTAAGGTACTTGATACTGCATGCTTAGAAACTTGGATGTTTAGTATGCTTTGATGAACTCATGCTTATGATTTATTATGTGTACATGTTATGTACTTTCGTATAGATTTTGCGAGTAGGACAGGATTCTTACTAAGCATTTGTGCTTACTAGTTTATGTGTTATCTTATGCTCCAGATAAGGGTAAGGAACACTTAAACTAAAGGAAGAGGCAGGAGGCTGAAGATGTGTGGGGTGGTGGCTCGGGAAGAAAGACTTCTATATCTACATATTTATGCTTATGTTATGCTCCTTGACAATGAATGATAGTGATTAGGATCTATATTGCATGACGATTATAATACTTGGAGTTTTCATATACTTGATTTTATTGGATTATATTATGGTTTGAAATGAAATGTGAACCTCTCATGTTATGGAATAACTTTTGATTAAAATATTTCAAATGATGTTCTAGCAATTCAAGCATGACATTGTTTGACATGTATAGGCAAGCATGCTTAGCACTTAGTCCTTGCATTGTTTGTTTTAAATTTTATGCTAGAAGATAGAGGAAAAAAAATATATATGATTAATTGTTACGTAACCCCGCCCCGAGCGTAGATATAAGGGCGGGCGTTACACAAGTAACTTATCATAAGTGTAGCATAGAATCTAAAAAGGCGTTTTAAAACACATAACATAATAGAAGAGTCTTGTTCCTCTTTCCTCTGCCATGTCACTATCACACACACACTTTTGGCTTCTCCTGCTGCTTCACCTAGTAACCTCTGTTTGCTTGATCTGCGGTATGAGACAATAAGACTATAAGCACATAGGCTTAGTAAGACCCATTCCTACTCACAAAAATCCATACGTCGCATAACATAAACATAATGCTTAAATCCTACTCATCATAATATACTTCTTATCATTAACATAAATATAATCATGGCATCATTCTTAACATGAACATAAATATAATCATGGCATCATTCTTAACATGAACATAAATATAATCATGACATCATTCTTAACATGAACATAAATATAATCATGGCATCATTCTTAACATACATGAGCATAAGCACAATCTTATCATAAGCATAAGCATAAAACATACTTACCCTGGCGTGATGCATAACATGAATGAATGCATGAATCGAAATGCATATACATAGGGATGCTTAATTTAAAATCATACTTTTAAATACTTAAACATAAACATAACATCATTGGGGTCCCCGGCTTATACCACATACATACATCATAAGCGCGCATCCCTAAGTAAATACGAGGTAGCGAGCCCTGACCTACTAGGGTAGGAACAGCTACGGTAGTTCCAAAAACCGGGGCATTCTTAAGGTGCCCATCCCTGTTGGACAGCTGCGGTAGTCCCAGAACCGAGGCATTCTTAAGGTGCCCATCCCTTAGACCCTTACTTCGGTCCGATACAAGCTCATTCTTAAAATAAATTACTTAACATGCTTCATCATTCATAGAATATTCATGGCATAAACAAAATATTGTTTCATGAAACTTGACATAGGAATAGGAACAGCTGCGGTAGTTCCAGAACCGTGGACAGCTTCGGTAGTCCAGAACCGGGGCGTTCTTAAGGTGTCCATCCCTTAGCATGACATAGACATACTTAACGTTTCATCATTCATACTTAACATCATGATGCCTTAAAGGCATGAACATTCATCATCATTCATTATCTTCATTCATAAGGTATGTCATGCTTACATCATTTTGTCTTAGGGCCATGGTCATCATTTTCGTTCATCATCTTCATTCTCAAACATGGCATACGTACATATCGTTCATAAAGCATGGCCTACATACTTATCATTCATAAAACATGGCTTACATACATATTGTTCATAAAACATGGCATACATACATATCATTTATAAAACATGACATACATACATATCATTCATAAAACATGCATGGTCATGGTACCTAGGAAGACATGCCTAGATCATTTCATACATGATACATTTCCTAGGTTCATGGCACGTGGTCTAAACATATGCGAATCATCATAGCACATGACCTAATATACAAGGTCAGGACACATATTACATGAAGTTAGGTTTTAGGTCACATACATGTTCCTACAACATACTTAATCATATACATACATCTTAGTGACCCATAAACAAGTCTCTTTTGAAACTTAACGCAACCCAAGCCCTAACTTATACCCTTGGCCGAAAGTTCAATAAGGGAAAAGACCCCATCATTCAAGCAACATGCCAAGGTCCATAAGAAATGAAAAGCCCATACATTCATACAATGTCATAGTAAGTCATTTGACCCCATAATTGGAGCCATCCCTATTCCCTAGCCCTCTTATTTGTCCTTGGCCGAAACCCTAATGGGTCACAAACATATGGAAAAATTCCTATCATACACCATTAAGATCCATTAAATCATAGGAAACATAATAGCATGCTTGAAAGGTTAAACCTCATCCTATGTTGACATGGGCCGAAACCCTAGGGAACTTTAGGGTGCCAAAAACTTTCCCTACATCATGATCTATGTCTTACATATCATAATAAAACATTTAAATGCACAAAAGAGAGTTTACATCATCCCTAAACCCATCCACCACCCTTGGCTGAAACCCTAGTGGCTCCCCTTCATGGTTTCCTCAACATTAAATCTTAAACAAAAGTCTAAATCTTTGTTAAGCATCAAAGAACAATCATACCACAGGTGAGGGGGTCTTACCTTGGTTTGTCTTTGATTATCACCTTGAATGGAGAAGCCAAAAGAAAGATCCTTGACCCTAGGCCTCTCCTTAGCCCTTGTATCCTTGTAGAAGGTCTTGGATCTTCAAGATCAAGTTCCTTTGTGAAACTTTTCCAAGGGAGAGGGGGTCTTGTGGGTTTCGGCTAGGAGAGGGGAAGAAGAAGGAAAGGTGAGGCTTGGTGGATGAAGAGAAGAGGGAATGACTTTCTTAGTTGTTAAGTTACCATTCCTCTCATTTATACACAATGAAGAGGGGCAAGTGAAGAGACATGGTGCCTCCTCTCATGGTGACTCTTCCTTTTCCCTAAGCCTTAACCAAAATCCACTTCATCCTCTACTAGCACTCCCTTGCTAGGTGAATTGGTTAGTACATGCATGGTGGTACCATAGGTCCAAGGTTCAATACTTGGTGCATGCACTTTGTTTTTGTTGGATCGAGAGAACCGATAGAGGGGGGGTGAATATCAAAAAATGTTCGGATTTAAAATAAGAGAAATTGCACAGCGGAAGATAAAAACACACAATGCAAACACAGTTATTTTTTACTTGGTTCGGAGTCTAAGTCGACTCCTACTCCAAGGCCCACGATCGTTGATCGTTTACTTTGGGCAATTCTATATGAGGCGCAGAAACAGTTTACAGTTTTGAGTTACAAATATAGCACAGTAAACTTAACAAATAAAAAGAAAAACTCTTCTTTTACCGACGTCCGATGTAGGTTGTCTTTTTCGGAGCAGCGGGACGTCGTCGGCTAGAGTTGGGAGGTTTCCGGAGCGAGGCGCGAGAGCAGAAGAGCATGGAAGCGTTGAATCGAAGTTGTTGCTGAAAGCCTGGGCATTGGGTGCTATTTATAGCACCTCGGGGCGCCCTGGACGTCGGGGGCGCCCCCCACGTGTCACGTGATCTGAGCTTCGCTCGGTCAACCTCTATCCCACTCGAATAGGGATGAGGTTTGACACTGGGGCCGCCGTGGATGCTAGGGGCGCCATGCTTGACTCCTTCAGCGCGGGCTTCTTGGCTGGATAAGGGTAGTCAGCTTCGCTGCAGTAGGCACGGGGCGCCCTGGGCGATCGGGGCGCCCTGGCTGCTTGGGGCGCCCTGGCTGCTGGGGGCGCCCCTGCCAGTGGTTAGCTGAAGCCTTTGATGCTTTGCTTGTTTTGTGTTGCCCCTGGGGGCGCCCGGGACACTGAGGGCGCCCTGCTCAGCTACTTGCCTCTCTCCTTTGGGCATTCTGAGCTGCAGACACACGTTCCTTCGGTCCTACATCCAGGGTTAGTCCAAAACAATATAAAGCATTAGAGTATTATGTTTATATAGCCTTAGCTGTCTTGGTTCTGACTTTGGGCCTCCAAAATGGAGCCCTAGGTCGAACAAGCGCCTACTGTTTCCTCGACGGGGAACGCGTCCTCACCTACTCCTCTCGGGAGAATGTACCTGATGCCAACCGCTCCTTTGGTTGGACTTTTGCCTGGCGGTCCTTTGCTAGGTCTTAGATACCGAGCTATCCTTCGCCCGGTGCCTAGCATTCCTTCGCTAGGGCTTTAGTCTCTGGCATTCCTTCGCCAGTGCCTAGCAGTCCTTCGCTAGGGCTTTTACACTGGCATTCCTTCGCCAGTGCCTAGTATTCCTTCACTAGGGCTTTTTGCTCTGGCATTCCTTCGCCAGTGCCTAGCAGTCCTTCGCTAGGACTTTTTAGCCTGCACACTAGAGTAACTTGTTAGACAACAAGTAAGACTTAACTTTTGAACCCTGTTGCCATTATCAAAACACAGGTTTGACTTGGGTACTTTCTGCACCAACAATCTCCCCCTTTTTGATTTATAGCAATCCTAGTTCAAAAAGTTAAGTTTAATCAAAGCATGTAAAAACACTAAGTGTTGTTCACTCCCCCTGGAAGGATTCTCCCCCTAGATTTTTCAAAAATTCGTGGGGTTCTAAGTTTGAGGAAAAATTTTTACTTAGAATTTTTCAACAGAAGGCTTTTGTAAAAACTGATTTTTGCACTTTTGAACACTTAAGTTTAGGTACTTGGAAATCTTTTGACAACTTTAATTTTTAATAGTACATAGAAGAGGTTTTGGAAGCATGAGTTTAGCGTACTTAGAAAAATTTTAAAGTCTTAAGTTTTTAAAGTACTCAAAAGGTTTTTGAAAGTTTTAACTTAAGTACAAAAAAAAACTTAAGTACTCAAAAATTTTTGAAAAGCTTAAGTACTTACAAAAATTTTTGAAAAGCTTAAGTACTTTGAAAATTTTGAAAAAGCTTAAGTAAATTTTGAAAACTTTAAGTACTTTGAGAAACTAGGTACTTTTTGAATAAAGGATAGAAAAAAATTTGAGCTTTGAGCTAGAAAATTTTAAATTCTCCCCTTTCCTATCTCTCCCCCTTTGCCATATATCAAAAAATAGATAAATAAAGCAGAAATTAAAGGAAATGACTTTCATAAGGGAAATATTTGCTGATTTTGCTGTACTGAACCAATTCATGATAAGACTTGAACCAAATCAGTTGATTTTCTCTTGTAGGGACCTGTCTAACCCATTTAGCTACTTACTAACTGTTATAAGCAGTAGTTTTTGCTAGGGTTAGTCAAGTTAAGTGTTTCTGATCAAGTTAGATTTTCTAAACTTGACACTTAACTTGATTGCTGTGTAAGTTGTATTTAGTGCCCCAATTACTGCAGATGCACTGACTTAAAGCATCTTGAATTAAGGCAAAGACCTAAGTATCTCAACCCTTTCTAGGTTATCAATCAAAAGTACCCTAAAGTGCTTGTGAGATGTTGGCTTCTAAATCTATAGGTGCATGCAGTTCTAGGGTTAGGGCCTAGGCTAAGTCCATTTGCGAAAAAACCCTAGTTTTGAATGGGGGTAGTTTTGAAATAAAACTAAGTCGGAAAGAAAAAAAGACTGATTTTAAAGATAACAGTTTTTCAAAATTCTTTTTAGAAACTGATTTTTAAATAAAGTAAAAAAATCAAAAGTAGAGTTATTCTATTCTACAGAGCACAATCCTAACTCAGATACTCAAGTAGTCAAACAGAATAGGTTACCTAGTCAAACAGAGGTACAGTAGCGTCAAACATAAGTCATGTTTTGGTTACTTAGTACAATGCAGAAATAGACTAGCTATGAAGAAGGCCCAGGGTGGTCAGATGGGCCAGGCTGCCATGAATCGAATCGTGCCATCATCTCAATGTATCTCACATCAGCCACTTCTCGATCGGCTCTACGAGCGTCCATCTGCTCGATGTGATAGGCCTCGACCTCCTCTAGGAGGTTGTGGATCTCTGTCTGTATCTGTGTGAGGTGCTGGTAGAGAGTCGGTGGTGGAGGCTCGTCTATGTGTGCTCGGGCTGCTGCTGCTATATCTCCAACATCAACATCGACCTCCTCATCTGAGTCGATCGGAGGAGCTGCTCTCTAACGTCTCCAAGACAAGACCCCGGTACCGGAAACCTCTATACCAGCTAGGGAGATGTTTCTATATCCTATCTCGTCGTAATCAATCAACTCAGCCATCTCTCCCTCGGTGATGTTCCGACCGTGGTGATGTAATATGGACGTGATAATGTGGCAGTAGGGTGTGCGTACCCGCCCTTGCATGGTAACACTGGATGCATGTAGGATAGCATGAATCATGTGAAGTCCTATGTCAATGTCTAGCTGATGAATCAAGGCATATAGGAGAAAGGCGTGGAATGGTCGCATAGTAGTGACGTCTCTAGTAGATAATGTTAGAATACATCGGACTATGACTCTATATAGAGCATAGTCCTAGACCTGTAGTTCGACAGACTGAAATTTTCTGGCCAGGGGTTGCCTTGTAACGCCCGCCCTTCTCACACTAGGGCGGGGTTACGCGAACATAGTTTTCGTTTTAGCGGAAGCGTTTGAAACTTGAAACTTGAACATGTACATGTATAATCTTGTACTTGAACATGTAAGCATGAAACCTTTTAAACATCTTAGACATTGAAGAGAGCATGCTAGGTACCTTTACATTCTTACTTGCATAATAGAAGCATGCCACATAGCCATTTCTTAAGACAAAGTAGTAAGTATGAGGAAGGATAACATAATACTAAAGTTCTTTAGCAAGTCTAAACTAAGTACTTAGCATATGAGCGATAGTGAGCATGAAATATCCATATGAGTCTAAATATCAGCAAGTAGCAACTTAGTAAGTATGATTCAACATTTAACATGCAATACTCAGCATATGCATAACTAAACAAAACATGAGTAGATCTTCTTCCACCATGCCACCACCACACACATCTTTGCCCCTCCTGCTGCTCCCTTTAGTTTATCCATTCCTTACCCTTTTCTGCAGTACAAGGGAAACATGGAAACTATAAGTATATAGCTTAGTAAGATCCCTTCCTACTCACAAAATCATACGTTTCATCAAGTAGAGAAAGCATCACGTCATAATAGTGCATAGCATTAAAAACACTTAACTTAACATAGCATAAGGGAGCATATGTACTTATCATAAGAAGCATACTTGAACTTAACATAATTCACCTTTATAGCATAATAGTCATATAGTCATGACAAAAATGCGAATGCAAGATGCTCTTTTGAAAACATGCATAGGATAACTACATGTATATGCTTTTCTTAAAATCATACATATAGGTACTTAAACATACATCCATCATCATTTGGGGGATCCCGGCTTGTACCACATACATACATACATAATGCGGGCATCCCTAATAGGCCGAGGTAGTTAGTCTCTAACCTACTAGGGAAACTAGGTCCGTTCATAGTCCGTCGACCTAGGGGCGTCTCGGGAGCCCATCCCCTTACTAGGTCCGTTCATAGTCCGTCGACCTAGGGGCTGCATCCGGAGCCCACCCGTGGACCTTGCTAGGATCCGGTACAAGCCATACAAAGTAAAATAGCATACATGGATTTTATCATATCATAAGCATAGCACATTCTTGTTTCTTACTAGGTCCGTTCATAGTCCGTCAACCTAGGGGTTGCATAGCACATTCTTATCATATCATAAGCATATCATCATAACCTATCACTTCATTGTCATATCATGAGCATGGCATGCCTCTTATCTTATCATGAAGAGTGCTCTTAGTCCCGACTTACAGGGAAGCATCTCTTAGGCATTTCATCATACATAAGCCATGCATAACATAAGGGTGCTTAAAGAGCTTAAACATAGACATGTACATCATGATTCTTAGAGCATGAAAAAGCATGAGAGAAGACATGTTATCACCTATACTACTCATAGCATATCATGGGCATCCTTGGCGTGCCTAATTGGGGTTGTAGCTTCCCCCTTAGCCCAAATTCTTATTTAATCAGAAAATTCCAACATATAAACTCTAAGTTTAGAGCATGATAAACCATGAAAAACATTACATTAACATCATACATTAAGGTAGGCATCATAGAGGAGACATTAGAAGGCATGTTGGGGTTGTTACCCCTTCTTAAGTCCTACTTATCATTCTTTACAGAAAATTTCAGCATACATACCTTAGTTTCCAAGCATGTTAAAATCATGAATAAACCATATTTACATCACATATCATCTTATATATCATAGGGAGGGTCATTATCAAGCATACTAGGAGTTTAAATCTCTCTAAGCCCTAAAAGAGGTCCTTGGCCGAAAATTCCAGCAAGCCTACTCCGGGTTTTTGGGGGCTTAAGGTCAAGGAAAACATCATATTATCATCATATATTTAGTCACACATCATGAGGAAAAACATATGCAAGTATAGGAGTAGTTTAAACCCTCGCAAGCCCTAAAAACCTTCTTGGCCGAAAACATCAAGAGCTTCATCCTATGTTTAAACCCTTTTTAAACACTCGAAACTATTGTAATGCAGGTGAGGGGATTACTTACATCCTCTCGCTTGAATCTCCCCCAAGAAGTCCTTGAAGAGGAGGAGAGGAGAGCCCTTCTTGCGCTTCTTTTCCTTAGCCTTGCTTTAGTAGAAGGTAGTCTCTCTATAGGGCCCTCTTGGGAGTTTTTCTTATGGAGGAAACCTAGGGTTGGAGTTTCGAAAATTTGAGAAGGGGAGGGGAGAGTTTTCGGTTTTGAAGAGGGAAGTGTGAGGAAGAAGAAGAGAGGAAGTTATTCCAACTTCCCTTCACTTATTTATACTTTTCTCATGAAGAGACATGTCTCTTCACTTCCCTAGCTTTAACAAGCATGTTTCTTATTCTATCAACATGAAACATGGCTTGGTGTGTTGGTTATGACATGATTAGTGCAACTAGGAGGTTCAAAGTTCAATCCTTGCTTCCTCCCTTCTACTTCTTCTTTTTATCACATTTTGCACTAATCCATATCAAAACCCATTAAGCCAAGCCCATCATGAAATTTCCTAATAATGATAATGTTTCATGAATTCATAATATTTCATAATAATAATAATGTTTTATGAATTCATAATATTTCATATGGAAAATTTTTTTTTTTTGGGTGTTACATGCCTAAAGAAGTAAGAGTGTAACATGTCTAAGGTAATGTGAGAGTAGGGAGCATCAAAGGGAGGCTCCCTAGGTGGGTAACAACAGAAGGTGGACTGTGAGACTCGTAGTCCCAGAAATCGATTGAGTAGAGTAGGTGTGATAGTTAAGGGTATTCCTTGGACAGTGGTGACGAACATAAGACCATCCTGTCTAATTATGCTGTTGTAAAATTCTACACATAAGGACGTGTTGATTGAATGGGTGCAGAATACGAGATTGTCAAGTTGGTAGAAGTTTATAACGTTCATTGCTAAGGGGCATGATTGGGTGAAAAATTGTCTATTCAAGTAGCTCGTCGTGATAGGTTTATAGGTCGTACGAGCGAATTTATTACATAGTTCTAAATTTGGAAACCTAGGGTCAGGACTAGGTTGGGTACCAGGTTCTGCCTGGTTTGGTCGGCATCTTCTAAGAGAAGAAATATGCATTTAAAGAGAGTATGAAAAGAATAATAAAAACTTAATTGCCAAAAAAATAAAATAAAAAAATTGTACCGGGCAGCTCGGGGAGGCATGGTTGAGGATGAGAGCTTGCAAGGTCTCTTGGAAAGTAGAGAGTTGAAGAGAAGGAGTGGTTTGAGTGTGAGGAGAAGAAGGGGGTATGGAGCCCTTTTTATAGGGAATTGGAGGGCGCCCTGAAGTGGGAGGGCGCCCCGGCCAGGGCTGCAGCTGCCTTTTGGCAGCTTTCTACCGTTGAAGGAATACAGGAGCGCCCTGGATGCTGAGGGCGCCCCGGCCAGTATGCAGTGGCAGAGGCAGCTTTTGACCAGCCTCGGGGCGCCCGCAAGGGTTTGGGCGCCCTAAGGACTACTTTTTGACCCTAAAAGATTGCATTTGACCAAATTTGACTTGTTTGACCAGGTTTGACCAACTTTGACTGTTTTTAACCATGGTTTGAACAGATTCGACTATTTTTAACCATGGTTTACCTAGAGTTAAGTTAGTGCTAATCTTAACTGAATGAAAACAAAAGTGTAGTTATTAAAGGAATTTTCATTAAATTTGCTGTCTCACCGAATCTACGATTTTCAATCACGTTATCCTTATAGGTTTTGTGAGACATGTTTTGATAAGTAAAATTATTTTGAGAAAGTTAGTTTATTTTGAAAACCTTAAATTAATTTTGAAAACAGTTAAGTTTATTTTGAAAGGATGTTTGAATCTATGCTTAACTGAAAATTGTATTAGATTTGAATTTGACAAAAAGTAATTTGAATTTGAAATTCAAAAATTGGCTTCCAGGTCTTGGCGAGGCACTAGGCCTTCTTTGGCCGTAGCCTTATTGGATCATCAACCCTTTCCTTGACAAAGCCGTTTAATGAAATTTCATTTTCAAAATTAATCTTTGAAAAAGTACTGGTCTAACTAGTTTGGATTTTGGATCGGTAGCTTCGGCTAGTTTCACCAGTCTAAAGAGACCAAGTAAACTTGATCATATTAGAATTGGTTTCCCTAACGTACTATCATCTCACTTCCACCCAATACTATGTTGTCAAGTTTCAGTTAAGTTTATTCAGTCCTTACACTAACCTAAGTCTAAGCATGGTAAATTGCAAAAATTTAAATAAACAAGCAATCAAGCAGATTACAAGAATTAAACTTTATTTAACAATAAATATAGTTTTCAATTTGGCTCCCCCTGGACTATAGCCACGGTAATGATTAGACAAGATGTGAATCTTGTCCTTGGGGATCCAATACTGATTTGATCCAGTTTGTTGGTTCAGGCATAGTTTTGGTACCCATGCCTAAACTTTACTTCTAGACTGATTCAGTACAGCAAAATAAGATCTTTGTCGGGATTTGGTTCTATAGCCAAGTCCTGATCGATTTAGAACGGACTTCTGTTTTCCAAGAATCATGTCAAGACCCTTGGAACCAGAAGTGAATCGTTCTAAAGCTGATCTAAGATCCTTAACCTGAGTTTTCAGGGAGGAGTTCTCTTTCTCAAGTTTTTCAACTTGAGTAGGAGTTCCTTCTTGAACCTTCTCGGTTAAGGGTTTAGAATCAGCTCCCCCTTTTAGGAGTTTTACTTCCTGTCGGAGGGATTCGACTCGGAGTTTGACTTTTGCCAAATCTCGAGAAAGATAAGAAATAAGATCATTTAATTGACTTCTATTGAAACCACTTACCTTGATCTCGCCGTCTTCTGAAAAGGTTAGTCTGCCGTCGTCCTCTTCTGATTCTGACTCGGTCTCGACTTCTTCTAAGGCGGTCAGGGCTAGTAGGTTTGACTGGGGTACTTCTTCTTCTTCTTCTGAGGAAGATTCATCCCAGGTTGCTTGGAGTGCTTTCTTTCTTCTTGACTTTTTGGTCTCCTTCAGGTTTGGACACTCCGTCTTGTAGTGGCCCTTCTTCTTGCACTCGTAGCAAGTCACGTTGGGCTTGTTTTTGTCACTTGCGGGTTCAGCTGGTTCGTCCTTTCTTCGGCTTGTCCTCCGTTTGTTGGCTTGGTTCTTCAATTTTTTATAGTAGCTTCGGGCCAGTCGGACCAGCTCAGATCGATCTCCTTCTTCGTCTTCTGCATCTGAGTCTGAGTTAGACTCGGGTTCAGGTTGAGGTTTCTTCTTTGTTGACCTTCCAATTTTTCCTACAACAAAGGCAATACCTTTCTCGGCCATATTGCAGTTAGTTTGTTCATGAAGTTCTAATTCGGAAAATAATTCATCTAGTTTAATTTTTGAGAGATCCCTTGAAACCTTGTATGCATCTACCATAGATGCCCACAAGGTGTTTCTAGGAAAAGCATTTAAAGCATACCTTATTAGGTCACGGTTTTCGACCTTGTGACCTATAGTGTGAAGACCGTTCATCAATTCTTGAATCCGGGCGTGAAGCTGAGCAGCTGTTTCGTTGTCGGCCATCTTGATGGTATACAACTTGTTCAGAAGCAGGTCTCTTTTGCTGATTCGAGTGTTTGATGTTCCTTCGTGCAGCTCGATCAATTTTGCCCACAGCTCCTTGGCACTGTTGAAGGGGCCCACTCGGTTCAGCTCCTCTTTTGTTAAGCCGCATTGTAGGGTTTGTGTTGCCTTTGCATCGTCTTCTATTTTGGACTTCAGAGCGGTGTCCCATTCTGAGTAGCTTTGAGGTACTCCTTCGGCGTTTTTCGGAATCTCCAGTCCGGACTGGATGATAATCACATGTCCACCTGAGTTTTCAGGTGGACCTCCATTCGACTTTTCCAGTAAGAAAAGTCTTCTCCACTGAACAGTGGAGGTCTGGCGGTGCTGAATCCTTCTTGCATGGCCATTTAATCTGAAAAAAAATATAACTAACAGAAAAAAAGTTTCCCAAGACTTGGTCATGGATTAGTAGTGCGGGATAAGGAAAATTAAAATAACGAGGGGTGTTGCATCAACCTCGATTGACGGGAAAAAGAAAATTCGAACGAAATATTTAAAAAAAATCGAACGAGAAAAAGAAAATAAAAATCCAAAAAAAATTTCATACTGGTGGTTGCACCAAATTTGAACCGATAAATACCACTTGTTGGATCGAGAGAACCGATAAAGGGGGGGTGAATATCGGAAAACGTTCGGATTTAAAATAAGAGAAATTGCACAGCGGAAGATAAAAACACACATGCAAACACAGTTATTTTTTACTTGGTTCGGAGCCTAAGTCGACTCCTACTCCAAGGCCCACGATCGTTGATCGTTTACATTGGGCAATTCTATATGAGGCGCAGAAACAGTTTACAGTTTTGAGTTACAAATATAGCACAGTAAACTTAACAAATAAAAAGAAAAACTCTTCTTTTACCGACGTCCGATGTAGGTTGTCTTTTTCGGAGCAGCGGGACGTCATCGGCTATAGTTGGGAGGTTTCCGGAGCGAGGCGCGAGAGCAGAAGAGCGTGGAAGCGTTGAATTGAAGTTGTTGCTGAAAGCCTGGGCGTTGGGTGCTATTTATAGCACCTTGGGGTGCCCTGGACGTCGGGGGCGCCCCCCACGTGTCACGTGATCCGAGCTTCGCTCGGTCAACCTCTATCCCACTCGAATAGGGATGAGGTTTGACACTGGGGGCGCCGTGGACGCTGGGGGCGCCCTGCTTGACTCCTTCAGCGCGGGCTTCTCGGTTGGATAAGGGTAGTCGGCTTCGCTGCAGTAGGCGCGGGGCTCCCTGGGCACTGAGGGCGCCCTGGCTGCTGGAGGCGCCCTGGCTGCTGGGGGCGCCCCGGCCAGTGGTTAGCTGAAGCCTTTGTTGCTTCGCTTGTTTTGTGTTGCCCCTGGGGGCGCCCGGGACACTGAGGGCGCCTGCTCAGCTACTTGTCTCTCTCCTTTGGGCATTCTGAGCTGCAGACACACGTTCCTTCGGTCCTGCATCCAGGGTTAGTCCAAAACAATATAAAGCATTAGAGTATTATGTTTATACAGCCTTAGCTGTCTTGGTTCTGACTTTGGGCCTCCAAAATGGAGCCCTAGGTCGAACCGACGCCTACTGTTCCCTCGACGGGGAACGCGTCCTCACCTACTCCACTTGGGAGAATGTACCTGATGCCAACCGCTCCTTTGGTTGGACTTTTGCCTGGCGGTCCTTTGCCAGGTCTTGGATACCGAGCTGTCCTTCGCCCGGTGCCTAGCATTCCTTCGCTAGGGCTTTAGTCCCTGGCATTCCTTCGCCAGTGCCAAGCAGTCCTTCGCTAGGACTTTTTAGCCTGCACACTAGTGTAACTTGTTAGACAACAAGTAAGACTTAACTTTTGAACCCTGTTGCCATTATCAAAACACAGGTTTGACTTGGGTGCTTTCTGCACCAATAGTTTTTATTTTTATTTTATTTTTCCTTATTTCCGAAAATTCCCCTAAAATTCACCCATGATCATGATAATATTCCTAATTAAAAACCATTTATATTTATATTAAATTTTTCCTAAAATCCACTAATAACCATGGTACTAGAAAAGCCCATTAGTACTTAGCTTCTCAATTTAAATGGGAAAATTATGGACAACTAGACTAAGGTTCGTACTAGTATCTCTAGGCTCCTTCAAAACTATTTAGACATGATCAATATTTTAAAGAAAATATTGAGAAGATTTTCCGAGTCGTTACACTAAGAATTGAAATTGGGTTTATGATGTATCTTGGTTTCGAATTTGGAATTGGGTTCTGTGTTTCGTTGGCTGGTAGCATTACATGGAGAGGAGGCTTGGATACCAATCTATTTTGGAATTGATGCTGTGAATTAAATTAGTGTGAGTGTTTTTTTAAGTGGACTCTTGAAGCCTTTTTAACTCTGTGATGTTTATTATTTAAAGAAGGATTATTTGGAGAGCTTGATCCATAGGAGTATTCTGTATGGTTTCTTTGGATCAAATTGCTTTTTCCTATCTACTGGAATGTGTTGATCTGTTGTGTGTTAGAATGCTCTAGTTATGGACTCTTGGAGGTTTTACTGTGAGATGTTTCATTGAATATGTAGTAGCAAGAGTGTGGAGTTAATCTTACTCAAATCGGTGGATGTTCTGTTCTTATTGTTAATATTCTGTTTGATTACTTTATGTTTCTTTTGAGTGGATCAATGGATTGAGGATTGGGTTTGGATGTATAGAGTTCTCCATTGGAATTAATTTCAGTATTGATGTGGAATTAAGGGTTAGCTTAGATTCAAGTTATTTCCTTTATGAACTTGGATCTTATTGGGTGAGGATAAGGATCTGGGATTAACTCGAAGGTTGATCCCTAACCAAGGCTAATTCTAATTAAATTAGCGTTAACCTAATTGTTTGGTTCAGTATTGGAGTAAACCACACTTTGATCAGGTTGGGTTAATTCGGATATGACTTGATGTCTAGTCTAGTTAGCATCATTTGTATTGATGACTTATTTTATGATTTATGGATGCAGGACATTGAGTGATTTGCGTTGGACTTCTTAGACGGAGGTTCTCATTTTATACGGACGCCTATTTTTAGGCGGGTACCACTGACTTATCTCTTTTGATATTGTCATATTGCTATGCATGGTTTGTTATAGATAACAGTAAGTTTATACGTTATCTCTGCCTAGTATACATTTACTTGACATCTGTTGCTTATTCTTGAGATGATCTCCCATTAGTTCCATACAGTCTCGATGGTTGCCATGTGTATAGACGTGCATAGATATAGTGACATGTCCTCTTACATTTTGACATTGATGGATCACTAGTTACTGTTCAGTACACCTAGTATGTTACTTGTATCCCATGATATAGGATTCAGGCCTATACATAGTACACTGAGGTGATAGATGAGGACTTGTTGGGTGTTGTATGTGTTCGTGTCATGCACCATCGTTCCATTATTGCATGCTGACGATCATCGGCTCCTATATAGTCTGAGCCCATCGCCAGTTACATGAGGATATGCACACACACCCACTCAGGGGTAGTGGCTACCATAGAGTGTGTGCATTTGCCCTATATTGCTCCGTTTGGCCACTATTTGGAGGGTGGTTCTGGGCGTGGTAGTAGCCAAGGATCCCTTCTCGTCCTGAGACACGAGAAGATGAGAGCGAGACTCCCCCATTGCTTGGGGTAGGAGGGAGTCCTTCGCTAGCATCCTATCCACTCGGTCACTCAGGAGCAATGATAGTAGGGTGCGTACAGTTGTCATGGCTCCACCCACTCGGACGTTCATTTATGACAGGTGGATGATGATCTGACTGGTGTCAGGGGTGACATATATCATTGCACCATGTGCTTATTTTGCATCGTGCATTGTTTACTGCATTTGATTTTTGCACTTTATTGACATGCATATACTAGAGACCTATTTACCTTGGATTATGTGTTATACTTGCTCCATAGTGATTTACTTCACCCCACTGCAGGATAGATGGATTCTGGTATGTACATTCATTCAGTACCTTCAGTGTATACCCTTTTTTATTATTCATATTAGACTGTATCAGCGTGACTCTTATTGTTAATATAACTTACTTTGCATATCTGTTTAGGTATCCACTGAGTTCATTTGAACTCACATCGTTGCCTATGCTTTTATTTCAGGTTGAGATACTTGGAGTTGCCAGAAGAGCCCAGCAGCCACTTCATACCCATCGAGACGATAAAGTTTGTTTTGTACTTAGTAGTGCCTATGTTTCATATTTATTTATTGGATTTGTATATGTCTTGGGAGTGTTGTTGTGTACCCTAAGGGGCTTATGTATTTGGTGTTTTGTCATAAGTTGGACCGGTCCGCAGTTAGGTATGATTCCCTTTGTGTTATGGTTATGTTACGTCTTGATTTTGAGGTCTGAGGCCAAATATATATTGTGTGGGTTGTTTGGATATTGTATGTATGTGTAAATTGTCCGTCGGACAGGGGTGGTGCTGTCCGATTTTATATTGGATCAGCGGCTCCTGTGTCTTGGGGCGCCAATTTATTGTAATGACCCGGCCCGTCGACCCGAACCCTCGGCCCCTTGGGCGGCCAAATTCCATTTTTGGCGGCCCAACAACCTTGTCCCATTGGTCATCGATCGTCGACCGTCGTTACTCACAAGAACTTTCCACCCCTGGCCAGTGGATTTTTCTCTTCCCCAGGATTCGAACTCTAGACAACCAAGCTAAGTACTAGAATTTATGAATCCTAGTAGCCAAGTGAGCGTGGCTGACTTGGCTACCAGGATTCATAAACTCTAGTACTTAGCCTAGAGGTATAGAGTTCGAATCCTGGGGAAGGCAAAAATCCACTGGCCAGGGGTGGGAAGTTCTTGTGAGTAACGACGGTCGACGATCGACGACCAAAGGGGCCAGGTTGTTGGGCCGCCGAAAATGAAATTTGGCCGCCCAAGGGGCCGAGGGGTCGGGTCGACGGGCCGGGTCGTTACATATGCACAACATGTCTCATACTTGACATTGTAGATAACATGGTACATGGAGTTGCACAGAAGATCATGTTATCAAGTTCCTTGCAGAAGTATAAGAAAGTGGCTCACAACCGAGATGGAGTTCGACAAACCATCGGGATGGTTGTAGTACAATTAGGTGTGGTTTGTCTTAACCATAGAATTGCACTAGTGCACTTTGTGTGCATTGAGTAGGAGTAAAAGAGTGGACATCCAATTTTATACTAACTTCATAAATTGGATTAGACCTCGGATTATATTATGGAGTACGATCTCTGAATTCCGAAATAATAACGGGCACATGTAGTTAATTAATTATTACTTTGATTTACCAATGGGCGAGATCTATTCTATTAGATAGATAGGCCTGGTAAGTTGGGTAATAATTTTATCTGCATGGTGTGTCGTTGATTATTGACGGAATCCGTGTCCTGGTAAGTCGGGATGATGATGCCGCCTTGGTGAGCTCAAAAGGATCGTCATGTCAAATCTTGCAAGTGCACTATGTCCGACATGACGAAAAGGTTGAGTGATACTAATCAAGGATCAAGAGGATAATTAAATTAATTGTCAGTAAATTTAATTAATTATTGGGCATTCGATATCTTAAACACGGGGAGATGGACGACTCATAATAGGTGGAGCCCATATGAAAATATGGGGGTTGGTGAGGAAGTTCAATGGGATCCTTTAGTGGAATGGATCTCCATTAATGGATCGGGTTAGGATCCATTAGCGGGCCAAGAACCAACTCTTCCTCATGGTCCCTACCTTAGCCCTATAAATACCCCATAGGAGTCACGATACAAGACTAATTAATCCACAATTAATTTGAAATTATTCCAATTATTAAACCCTAAAAATCTCTCTCTCCTCTCTTCTCTCCCACCTCCTCCCTAGGGCAAACCCGGCGTGGAAGGAGGGCTTTTCTTCCTCCTTTCTTCTTCTCTTCTCTTCCAGTTCATTGCCAGCGACCAACAGCCACCGGTAGAGCTCTTCTCTGTCGGTTTTGGTGTGCAGCGAGGAGGGAGGAGGCATGGTTTTCCGGCGCAAGGGAGAAAGGTGGCGCCGACGGTGGAGGTAAGGAAAACCATTGGTTTTCTTAACCTCTCTTCTTCCCTCTCTTTTCCTCTTTCTTCTTGATGCTCGCTGGACAAGGAGAGGTGTTCTCTTTCTTTGTGGCGTGCAGGATCAATTGGAGGAAAGGGTTGCCGGCGGTGAAGCAAGGCTCTCTCTTTTGGTGTTGTCGCCGGAAAAGGGAGAAAGTGGAGGGGCTCTTCTTCCTTGCGGGCCTGCTGCCGTGAGATAGGAAGAGAAAGGAAGGGTTGGCAAGTGTGTGTCTGAAGAGGAGGAGCTCATCTTCTCCACACGGTCTTCTTCTTCCTTGAAGGGTGGCCGGCGGTATTGAAACCCTAGCTCTAGGGTTTCCTCTTGGTTGGCGCAAAAAAAGGAAGAGACAAGAAGAAGGATTAATTGGCAAGCCTTGGTGGCTCTACGTCTTGGTAGCTCGTCGCCCACTCGACGTCCAAGAGGGGAGGATCATAAGGTAGAAGACTGCGAGGTAAATGGCGAGGTATAACTCTCCCGAGCTCTGTCTTTGTTTTCATGTTATTATTTCATGCTTGATTTAATTGCAAGTGGCTAATTAATATGATAATTAATTATGTCATGGACCCCGAAGATAAACACAAAAACCGGCGATCCATTCATCGTCTATAAAGCGGTTAATTAATCAGGAAAGTTACAAGGCCATAACCTTGGTTTTGGCTAAGTTGTGACTTGGATTAATTAACACGACGACAAGACGATCATTTGGGAGACGGGTCTCTATTCGAATTAATTTTTAATCCGTAGACATAGAGAGGTCTCTTAGGTTCGACCCCGTGGTTGCTTGTGAAACTGCCAAGCCATACCCAACACCGAGAACTCGGAACTCAACGACGTTCGACCTCGACCCGTCTCGACTTCTATCCGCAATCCCCACTCGGCGAAGTCTTCTTCTCGGTCCCTCGGACCAAGACTTTGTGCTCAGCTTCACTCACAAAGCCTTCGTTGCCCGATCCCCGACCAGGACTTCTTGCTCAACCCTGCAGGTCAAGACTTCTTGCCTAACTTACCTAGGACTTTCCTGCAAGTGTCACAAGTTCATCAGTACAAACAAACCAACTTAACATAAACCCTTTGCCACTTATCAAAATAAGGTTCGATCTAGTGCTTTCGACACCAACAATCTCCCTCTTTTTGATTATAGCATCCTAGTTCAATGTTAAGCTAAAAAAATAGGTTCAAACAGGGAAAAAAAATATCTTAACCTCTCCCCCTTGATCACTTATCTCCCCCTAGATCAAATATTTTTTAAAAAAACAGACTTAGTCTTTTAAATATGATTTAAATAGTTCAGAGGCTAAGTTATGTTTTTGAAAAAGTTGTAAACTTTTTGTTTTGAAAGGCTTATGTAAACACATTTTCATCAAAAGATAAATAAGTGTTTTTTTAGAATCATATTTCAAAAATGTTGAATAAGATTTAAGTATTTTTTTTTAAAAAAAATGAAAGAACACTTAGAACACTTTTGCATTTTGAAAATACTTTAACCCCTTTTTTTTCAAAAGAAAGAAAAAACACTTTGAGACCCCATAAAACATTTTGAAAACCTTTGAAAATACTTTTCTTTTTTTTCAAAAATTGAACAGAACACTTTGAAAAATTTTGGACCAGTTTGAACCATTTTCATTCTCTCCCCCTTTGCATTATATTAAAAACTTGAAATATAATGGTAAGACATGTATCAGAGCATATATCAAAAATGACTAAGTATTAAACAAATTATGAGTATTAGAGCGATTAAATTTATGTAAAACAACAAAAAAAAGTTTAAGTTCAAGTCAAACCTAGGCACCTTCATTTTGAGTCTAAGCATGGGAAAAAAATTAAAACAACAACAAAATTCCTTTTGGGCACCTGTTTGACGTGTTAGCTACTTGCTGACTATAATAAACAACATTTTCACTTGGCTCAGTTAAGTCAAGTGTATTTTATAAATCAGCTAAGTTAGCCAGAATACTTAACTTGATTAATTTAAATTATATTTATAGTGCCCTCAACTTGTTTCGATGCACTTAATTAAAGCATCTTAAGTCTAGGGCAACAGTGCTAAGCATCATAACCCAGTCTAGATTGTCAATCAAGTTAGTCTTAATGTGCTTGTGAGATGCAAGCTGCTAAAGTTGTAGGAGCATGCATACTAGGGTTAAGCCTAAGTGAAGTCCGTGTCGAAGAAGAATCCTAGTTGTGAAGGGGGTAGTTTTAAAGTCAAAGTAAAACTATGTTTAAAAAAATACATTAAATTTTAAAAGTAAAGTTTTGAAAATTTAAGGTACAGTATTTGAAACCCTTTTAAAAATAGGATTAGACTTAAAAATCTAATAAGATAAGTAAATTCAAAAAATTTTAAAAAAACAAACAAAAGAAAACCTACTCTACTAAGCACATTCCAAGCTGAATATAATCTAAATAAACTGAAACAAAGCATGATCTAGTATAAACCATAGTCAATCAAGATAGCAATGAAACTACATCTAGGCATACAAAGACAGTCAAACCATAGTCAGCACAAGTCAGACCAAGACAAACAGTCTGGTCAAAGAGTCAGGTAAATTAAAAAATCAGAATCTAAGAGGAGGGGCCTGGGCACCAGGACTGAAGCAGCTGTATAAGCTTGGCTAGTCACTCTGCTGTTGTCTGGGCTATCTCTGAATATCGGGTGTCTGACTCCTCTCGAAATGTCTGGATCTGGGTCCCGAGACAGTGAACCTCTATCTCGAGGAGAGTCAGTCACTGATTTGTCGAGAGTGGAGGAAGCGGTGGTGGATCCTGCTGAGGTGGATCTTCCTCTAATGCGGCCTCGATCTCCGCAAGTGTGACATCCTCGTCCTCTTGATCATCGGTAGGTCCCACTCCACTACCCTGCTTCCAGGCCAATACCCCATCATTACTAACCTCTAACCCAGCTAAGGAAAAGTTCCTAAATCTTATTTCATTGTGTTCAGTCATTGGGGTGACCTGACCCCTAAGGACATCGCATCCAAAGTGTACAAATATCGAAGTCCGAAG
The DNA here is from genome assembly GCA_024364735.1 of Boesenbergia rotunda. Lineage (NCBI taxonomy): Eukaryota > Viridiplantae > Streptophyta > Magnoliopsida > Zingiberales > Zingiberaceae > Boesenbergia > Boesenbergia rotunda. The sequence continues at coordinate 946,157 of JAGFNQ010003943.1, read as the reverse complement.
GTGGCAATATGGAGTGCACACTCTCCTGTGGGTAGAGATGCTGGACGCATAAGTGATGGGATGAAAGATAAGAAGTCCTTTGTCTATATCCAGATGATGAATAAAATCATTCATCAAGAATGTGTGGAAGGGCCTCATCACAGCGATATCCCTAGTGGTGATAGGTAGAACACAACGAAGAAGAACTCGATAAAGAGCGTAGTGCTGGGGCTGAAGCTGTATGGAGCTGAATGTGGAGATAGTGGGGTCTCTCTCTCCCTCAAAGAAGTAAGTAAAAAGAGTGTCTAGGGTAATGTGGGAGTAAGGATCAGCAAAAGGGCCATCCCTAGGTGGATAACATAAGAAAGTAGAATCAAATGGATGTAACTCAAAATGTTGGGTGAATAGTATAGGAGATATGATAAAATCAATCTGCTAGACACAGGTAGAGTAATGGTCATCATCTAATTTGACCAAGTTATTGTAAAATTTTACACACAGGGTCACATCTATAAAATCAGTGTAGTAGACAAGTTGTTCTAAGTGGTAGTGATGGATAACATCCATGGTGATAGGGCAGTAGGTCTCAATGAAATTCCTATAAAGATAGTGATAATCTAATGGTATATAAGTAGTCTACTCAAAGAGATCCTGAAGAGACAAGGAGGGGAATCTAGGGTCTATATTGGGCAAGGTAGCAGGTCTAGTCTGGTCTATGCGACGTGTACTAATTTTGACAAGAACATAGTAATAGTAAGAACAAAGAAAAAAATGAAAATTAAGAGTAAAATTTAGAATATACCATCATTGAGGCATGTTGAAAGCAAGAATGGAAGATCCTAGACTATTGAGTTCCTTTTGGCAGGGGGTCGAGAGAGAAAATGAGAGAAAGGGGAGGAGAGGAAGTGGATTAGGGTGCCTTGGTCATTTCTATTCGGCGCGCATGAGGATGTTTATATAAAGTGAACTCGAGCACCTGAGTTGGGTTTAGGGTGCCTGAATACTAGGCGGCTGAGTTGACTAGGGCGCCTTGGTCAGTGATTCCGCCCCAGGTTTTCAAAAACCAGAGGCACATTTCGGGAAGGTGCGCAAAGTCATGGCCCAGAATTCTCGATTCGCGATCAGGCATCTGAATAGTATTCAGGCGGCTGAGTTGGGTTTTAGGGCTTAGTGAGGGTTTTGTCAACATTTGGGTTTAAATAAATTTTAAATGGTTGAGATAGAGAAATTTATCAAAGTTGAAAAAAAATTTGAAAAGAATTTGAGTTTTTTTTTAAAAAAAATTAAGTTAAATAGAAATTTTGAAAAAGAAATTTTTGGAAGAAGAGTTAAATAGAAATTTTGAAAAAGAAATTATTGGAAAAAGAGTTAAACAAAATTTTTGAAAATTTCTTGGAAAAAGAGTTAAAGAGAATTTTGTTGGATCGAGAGAATACGATAGAGGGGGGGGTGAATATCATAAATTGTTTCGGATTGAAAAAGAGAATACGCAGCGGAAAAATTAAAACTAAACAACACACAAACACCAAGATTAAACTTGGTTCGGAGCCGCGGTCAGCTCCTACTTCAAGGCCCACGGTCGTTTTCCATTTACTGCGGGCAATTCTATATGTGCGTAAAATGGTTTACAAACAGATATTACAATTGCAGTACAGTAAACTTAAAAGGCGCTTGTATCTCGAGTTGGGAGGATTACGGAGCAAAGCGATTGAGTAGAGGAGCATATTGGCGTTGGAAGGAGTGAGTATTAAAGCCTTGGGGTCGATGGGCTTTTTATAGCCTCCTGGGGCGCCTTGAACGTTGGGGGCGCCCCCCCACGTGTCACCCGATCCGAGCACTTCTCGGTCAGCCCTTATCCCACTCGAATAGGGCTGGGAGTTGACTGTAGGGGCGTCCGGGATGCTGGGGGCGCCCTAGTTGACTCTTTCAGCGGGCTTCTCGGCTGGATGATCTTTATCCGCTTCGTTGGCTCAAGCCCGGGGTGCCCTGGGCACTGGGGGCGCCCGGGACGCTGGGGGCGCCCGCCCAGTATGCTTCCGAAGCGTACTTTTGCTGAACTCATGTTTGGCTTTACTTAGGGCGCCCGGGTCCTTCCGGGCGCCCAACCCAGCTGCTGCCTCACTCCTTTGAGGCTTTCTGAGCTGCAGACACTTGTTCCTTCGGTCCTGCATCCAGGGTTAGTACCAAACAAGATAAAGCAAAAATATTAGTGATTTTTACAGCCGTAGCTGTCTTGGTTCTGACTTTGGGTCTCCAAAATGGAGCCCTAGGTCGAACCGACGCCTACTGTTCCCTCGATGGGGAACGCGTCCTCACCTACTCCTCTCAGGAGAATTTACCTGTTGCCAACCGGCTCCTCCGGTTGGACTTTTTCCCAGCAGTCCTTCGCCAGGTCTTCAGTACCAAGCAATCCTTCGGCTGGTGCCCAGCAGTCCTTCGCCAGGTCTTCGTGTCCTGGCATTCCTTCGCCAGGTGCCTAGGAGTCCTTCGCTAGGGTTTTGTATCCTGGTATTCCTTCGCCAGGTGCCTAGCAGTCCTTCGCTAGGGCTTTGTATCCTGCACACTTAATGAGCAAGTTAGATAAACATTACCTCTTAACTTTTGAACCCTTTGCCATTATCAAAACACAGGTTCGACTTTGGTGCTATCTGCACCAACAATCTCCCCCTTTTTCATTTATGGCAACCCGATTCAAAAAGTTAAGTTAATCAAGACATTTGATATAACAGTTTTAGTTCCCTCCCCCTCAAAGGAATCTCCCCCTAGGTTTTTCAAAGGTTCGTGGGGTTTTGAAAAAATTTCTAAGTCAACATGATGGAATTTATTTTTTAGAAACTTAGAACAGTTTTCAATAGAAGTTTTTAGAAAACTTAAACCAATTTTGGTTGAGTACTTTGGAAAAAATTTCCAGTCAATAATTTAGAAAATTTTCTAAAGAATTTTCAATCTCTTTAGTACTTTAGAGGCTTTATACTTAGAAAATTTTCTATTAGAGAAGTTTAGAAATAAGTACTTAGAGAATTTTTGAACATAGCTTAAGTACTTAGAAAATACTTTTGAAAGCTGCTTGGGTCACGTACATAGAATCAATTTTGAAAACTATTTTGATCAAGTATTTTTGAACCAGTTTTGAGAAAACTAACTTAAGTCAGCTTTAGAAAAAATTTAGCTTAAGTACTTTGAAAGCAGTTTTTAACAGACTTAGCTTAAGCTTTTTGAAGAAAGGATAAAGTTTTGAATTTTGAAAAAAAAATTTGTAGCTTAAGTATTGAAAACAGTTTTGAAAAACTTAGCTTAAGCTTTTTGAAGAAAGGATAAAGTTTTGAATTTTGAAAAAAATTTAAACATAAAGTTTTGAATTTTGAAAACAAATTTAAACAAAATTTTAAAGCTTCTCTCCTTTCCTATCTCTCCCCCTTTGCCATATATCAAAAACAAGGCAATATAGCAGAAAAAATAAACTGCATAAGTATATAACAGAATAACGTGTTGTACTGAACCAATTCAAGATATAAACTGAACCAAAGAAATTTCAATTATCTCTGTAGGGTCCTGTCTAACCCAATTAGCTACTTACTAACTGTTATAAACAATAGTTTTCGCTAGGGTTAGTCAAGTTAAGTGCTCTGTTTAAGTTAGATTTTCTAAACTTGACACTTAACATGATTGCTGTTTAATTTATATTTAGTGCCCCAATTACTGCAGATGCACTGATCTACATCTTGAATTAAGGCAAAGACCTAGGCATGTCAACCCATTCTAGGTTATCAGTCAAAAGTACCCTAAGGTGCTTGTGAGATGCTGGCTTCTAAATCTATAGGTGCATGCAGTTCTATGTTTAGGGCCTAGGCTAAGTCCATTTGCGAAAAAGCCCTAGTTTTGAAGGGGGTAGTTTTAAAAAAAACTAAGTCGAAAAAGATTTTTCAAACTAAGTAAAATTTGATTTTGAAATTAAGTAAAGCAGTTTTAAAATTCTTTTACAACCTGGTTTTCAAATCAAGTAAAGCAGTAAGAAAACCAAAAGTAGAGTTAACCTATTCTACTAAGCAATAAAGATCAGATAATCATGGAAAAGCAAATAGTCAACTCCATAAGTCAGCTAGTATGAGAGAGAACCAGCACAGTCATACAAGTCAAACGTGAGTCAACCCTACTGAGTAGGGACAGTCAAACAGTCACTAGTACAATGCTAATCAAATCTAGGAGGAGGGACCAGGATGATCAGAAGAGCCTGGCTGCCAGGATCGAAACAGTATCATCATCTCAGGATATCGTACGTCGCTCGTCTCCCTCTCGGCTCTGAGGGCATTCATATACTCAGTATAATAGCCCTGATTTGCTTCCATTTCTTCGGCATGATTTGCTTCCACTTCCTCCCGGAGGCTCTGGAATTGTGTCTCAAGTCGTGTCACTCTCTCGTAGAGTGTCGGTGGTGGAGGCTCGTCTATGTGCTCTCGAACCTCAGCTGCCAGATCTCCGACATCGACCTCAACATCCTCATCAGAGTCGATCAGTGGTCCTGCTCGCTGGCATCTCCACGACAAAACCTCGGTAGCCGAGACCTCTATACCAGCTAGGGAAAAGTTCCTAAATCCTATCTCGTCGAAATCGGTCATCGCGGTCATTTCACCTACGGTAATGTTATGACCGTGGTGATGAAGGATAGAGGTGATGATGTGACAGAAGGGGGTGCGTACCCGACCCTGAGTGGTGACACTGGAGGCATGTAGGATGGCGTGGAACATGTGAAGGCCAATGTCAATGTCTAGGTGGTGGATCAACGTATACAATAAGAATGTGTGAAATGGTGGCATGGTCGCGACGTCCCTGGTGGATAAAGGCAGGATGCAGCGGACCAAAACTCTATACAGGGCGTAGTCCTGGACCTGAAGGTCAACGGACTGAAATCGTCTAGCTACGGGATTTCTAGCTTCCCTATAGAAGTAGGAGTGGAGAGTGTCTAGGGTAATGTGAGAGTAGGGAGCATCAAATGGAGGATCCCTAGGAGGATAGCAACAAAAGGTGAACTGAGAGAATCGTAGTCCAAGAAATCGGTTAAGTAAGGAGGATGTGATGGATAGAGGCATCCCTTGGACCGTGGTGACAAAGCTGAGCTGATCTTGTCTGACTATATTATTATAGAATTCTGCACATAAGGTTGTATTAATAGGATGAGTACAGAATACTAGTTTATCGAGTTGGTAAAAGTTTATAACATTCATTGCCAAGGGACAAGATTGGGTGAAGAATTGTCTATTGAGATAACTAGTTTTTATGGGCTTATATGTTGTTTGAGCAAACTTATTACAAAGTTCTAAAGTTGGGAACCTAGGATCGGGACTAGGTTCGGTACCGGGGTTTGCTTGGTTTGCTCGGCGTTTTCTAACATTATAAAGGAATTGCATTTAAGGAAAATAAAATTAATTTAAATGCAAATAAGATTATACCGGGTGGCAGCTCGGGGAGGCATTGTCGAGGATGAGAGCTTGAGAAGGTTGCAAGGTCACCTTGGAAAGAAGGGAGTTGGAGAGTAGAAGAATTTTGGGTGTGGAGAGAAGAATGGGGGCATGGATCCCTTTTATAGGCCATTGCCGGGCGCCCTGGAGGGAGAGGGTGCCCCGGTGTAGGAGGCCGCCCGGGAGGGTGAGGGCGGCCCCCGCAGTGATGAGCACTGGGCTGCAGCTGCTTTTGGCAGCTTTCTGTTTTTGACCTCTTACATGGGGGCGCCCGCGAGGACCCGGGCGCCCTGGTCAGCGAGGAGCGACAGACTTTCTGCCACTTAGTGAGCCTTGGGGCGCCCGAAAAGGGTCTGGGCGCCCTCAATAGCTGCTTTTGCAGCTTTTTGCCATGAAGGAGATAAAAAGGAAGAGGTGGGGGCGCCCTAGGATTCACGGGTGCCCCGGCTAGACTAGATTGACTTGTTTGATTGCTTTTGACCAGATTTGACCTGTTTGACTGGTTTTGTCGAATTTGACCAGGTCAACTTAGTTCTATCTTACAAGGTTTAGTGTTTGTGCTTGACAAAAAATATCATATGAGATTTAGTTAAATTAAACCTAGCTGTCTCATCCAATCTAGGGTTACCAATCACGTTTACCTTATGGGTTTTGTGAGACAGGTTTTGGTAGATTGAATTAAAAAAATTATGGTTTATTTTAAAAAAATTAAATTAATTTTGAAAATAGTTGATTTTGAAAAAAGATGTTTGCATCTACAATTAACTGAAAATTTGTGTTAGATTCGAATTTGACAAAGAATAATTTGAATTTGAATTTCAAAAATCGACTTCCAGGTCTTGGCGAGGCACTAGGCCTTCTTTGGCCGTAGCTTTATTGGATCATCAACCCTTTCCTTGACAAAGCCTTTTAATGAAATTTCATTTTCAAAACTACTTTTTGACAAAATCTGGTCTAACTAGTTTGGGTCTTGGATCGGTAGCTTCGACTAGTTTCACCAGTCTAAAGAGACCAAGTAGAGTATACTTGACCTTATTAGAATTGGCTTCTCTAACGTACTATCATCTCACTGCCACCCAATACTATATTGTTCAAATTTCAATTAATTGATTGAGTCCTTATTCTAACCATTCCTAAGTCTAAGCATGGTAAATTGCAGGAATTAAATAAATAATCAATCATGCAATTTGCAAACAAAAATTAAATTTTATCTAACAATAAATATTATTTTTAATTTGGCTTCCCCTGGACTATAACCACGATAATGGTTTGGCAAGATGTGAATCTTGTCCTTGGGGATCCAATACTGATTTGATCCAGTTTGTTTGTTCAGGCATAGTTTGGGTACCCATGCCTGAACTTTAGGTCTGGACTGGTTCAGTACAGCATAGTAGGATCTTTGTTTAGACTTGGTTCGGTAGCCTAACCCAGATCGATTTAGAACCGACTTCTATTTTCCAAGAATCATGTCAAGACCCTTGGAACCAGAAGTGAATCATTCTAAGGCAGCTCTAAGATCCTTAACTTGAGTTTTCAAGAAAGAGTTCTCTGATTCAAGTTTTTCAACTTGAGCAGAGGTTCCTTCTTGAACCTTCTCAGTTAAGGGTTCAGAGTCTGCCCCCTCTTTCAGGAGTTTTACTTCCTGTCTGAGAGACTCGACTCGAATTTTGGCTTTCGCCAAGTCTCGAGAAAGATAAGAAATTAATTCACATAATTGTAATCTAGAAAACCCACTTACAGTGATTTCACCATTTTCTGAAAACGTGAGTTTTCCGTCATCCTGCTCTGATTCTGACTCGGTCTCGAGTTCTTCGGAGGCAGCTAGCAAGTTTGACTGGGGTGTCTCTTCTTCTTCTTCTAAGGAAGATTCGTCCCATGTTGCTTGGAGTGCTTTCTTCCTTCTTGTCTTCTTGGTCTCCTTTAGATTCGGACACTCCGTCTTGTAGTGACCCTTCTTCTTGCACTCGTAACAGGTCACGTTTGGTTTGTTCTTGTCATTTGAGGGTTCAGCTGGTTCTTCCTTTCTTCGGCTGGCTTTCCTTCTGTTGGTCTGGTTTTTTAGCTCTTTGTAATAGTCTCGGGCTAGCCGAACCAACTTAGGCCGATTTCCCTCGCTGTCTTCTGAGTCTGACTCTAAATCAGACTCGGGTGCAGGTTGAGGCTTCTTCTTGATTGTCTTTCCAGCTTTACCTGCAACAAAGGCAATGCCTTTCTCGGCCAGATTGCAGTTAGTCTGCTCATGTAATTCAAGTTCAGAAAAAAGTTCATCTAACTTGATTTTGGAAAGATCCCTAGAAACTTTGTAAGCATCTACCATAGATGCCCACAAGGTGTTTCTTGGGAAAGCGTTAAGGGCATACCTTATTAGGTCATGGTTTTCTACCTTGTGACCAATGGTGACCGTTCATCAGCTCCTGAATTCTAGGGTGGAGCTGAGCTGCTGATTCGTCGTCGTTCATCTTGATGGTGTACAGCTTGTTCAACAGAAGGTCCCTCTTGCTGATTCGGGTGTCGGAGGTTCCTTCGTATAGTTCGATCAGCTTACCCCAGAGTTCTTTGGTGCTGTTGAATGGACCCACCCGGTTTAGCTCCTCTTTGGTTAGGCCGCATTGGAGTGTTTGGGTCACTTTGGCATCGGCTTCTATTTTCGTTTTGAGTGCAGTGTCCCATTCAGTGTAAGACTGTTGTACTCTGTCAGCATTCCTTGGTATTTCCAGTCCGGACTGGATGATTATCCACATGTCCACCTGAGTTTTCAGGTGGACCTCCATTCTGATCTTCCAGTAGGAGAAGTCCTCCCCACTGAAGAGCGTGGTCTTGTGGTACTGAAACCTTCTTGCATGGCCATTAAGGAATTTATCTGAAAAAGAGAGAAAAGAAAGGAAAATTCTATCCCAAGACTTGGTCTTGGATTAGTAGTGCGGGATAAAGAAAAATAATTATCGAGGGGTGTTGCACCTGTCTCGATTAACGATAAAAATTCGAAAAAAGAAGAAAAGAAATAACTCGAAGAAAAATCCGAAAAATTCTCAAACTGGTGGTTGCACCAAATTTGAGCTTCCCTGCTCTGATACCACTTGTTGGATCGAGAGAATACGATAGAGGGGGGGTGAATAACGTAAATTGTTTCAGATTGAAAAAGAGAATACGTAGCGGAAAAATTAAAACTAAACAACACACAAACACCGAGATTTTACTTGGTTCGGAGTCGCGGTTAGCTCCTACCCCAAGGCCCACGGTCGTTGACCGTTTACTGCGGGCAATTCTATATGTGCACAAAATGGTTTACAAACAAATATTACAATTGCAGTACAGTAAACATAAAAGGACAGCTCTTCGTTACCGACGTCTGGTGTGGAATGTATCTCGGAGCAGAGGGACGTCGTCGGCGCTTGTATCTCGAGTTGGGAGGTTTCCGGAGCAAAGTGCTTGAGTAGAGGAGCGTATTGGCATTGGAAGCAGTGAGTATTGAAGCCTTCGGGTCGAGGGGCTTTTTATAGCCTCCTGGGGCGCCCTGAACGTTGGGGGCGCCCCCCCCCCCACGTGTCACCCGATCCGAGCAACTCTCAGTCAGCCCTTATCCCACTCGAATAGGGCTGAGAGTTGACTGTGGGGTCGCCCGGGATGCTGGGGGCGCCCCGCCCAGTATGCTTCTGAAGCGTACTTTTGCTGAACTCATGTTTGGCTTTACTTAGGGTGCCCAGGTCCTTTTGGGCGCCCAACCCAGCTGCTGCCTCACTCCTTTGAGGCTTTCTGAGCTACAGACACTCGTTCCTTCGGTCATGCATCCAGGGTTAGTACCAAACAAGTTAAAGCAAAAATGTTAGTGATTCTTACAGCCGTAGCTGTCTTGGTTCTGACTTTGGGTCTCCAAAATGGAGCCCTAGGTCGAATCGACGCCTACTGTTCCCTCGACGGGGAACGCGTCCTCACCTACTCCTCTTAGGAGAATTTACCTGTTGCCAACCGGCTCCTCCGGTTGGACTTTTGCCCATCAGTCCTTCGCCAGGTCTTCAGTACCAAGCAATCCTTCGCCTGGTGCCCAGCAGTCCTTCGCCAGGTCTTCGTGTCCTGGCATTCCTTCACCAGGTGCCTAGCAGTCCTTCGCTAGGGCTTTGTATCCTGGCATTCCTTCGCCAGGTGTCTAGCAGTCCTTCGCTAGGACTTTGTATCCTGGCATTACTTCGCCAGGTGCCTAGCAGTCCTTCGCTAGGGCTTTGTATCCTGGCATTCCTTCGCCAGGTGCCTAGCAGTCCTTCGCTAGGGCTTTGTATCCTGCACACTTAATGAGCATGTTAGATAAACATTACCTCTTAACTTTTGAACCCTTTGCCATTATCAAAACACAGTTTCGACTTTGGTGCTGTCTGCACCAACAAATTTTTGAAAAAGAAATTTCTGGAAGAATAATTAAGTTAAATAGAAATTTTAGCAAGCATAGACAAATCATAATTTATTTAGTTTGGGCTAACCAACTTAGTGGCGCGTTGGTTTAGTTGCTTCAATTGGTTGGGTTTGATTTATTTTAAGTCCTAAACATCTCACCCATTTCTATGTGACAAGGTAGGGATCCTTATTTGTTTTGTGAGATGATTTCAATTTTATTTTGAAGTTAAGTTGAATCTAAGATATGATTGAAACATGAGTTAGATTCAGATTTAAGAATTAGTATGTTAAAAATATATTTCAATATTTGGCTTCTAGGTCTTGGTGATGCATAGAGGCCTTCTTTGGCCTTAGGCTTATTGGATTAACATCCCTTTCTTAGACAAAGCCACTTAATGAAATAATACTTTTAAATTTCTCGTTCAGAAATCTTGGTCTAACTAGTCGAGGATGTGGCGAGGTAGCTTCAGCTAGTTCCACCGGACTAAGAAGATCAAATAGAAGACGCCTTCATCTACACGACTCCCTAGACGGCTTTCCTAACATACTATCAGCTCGCCCCACCCTAATACTAGGTTGTGTAAGTTTCACTCAGATTTGGTCCTTAACTAACCATTTCTAATCCTAAGGAAGATAATAATAAATAAAAAAATAAATAAACAAACATCAGATAAGGTATTCAATAAAAGTTAACTAACCACATGAATAGTCTTTTTATTTGCTCCTCCTGGATCATATCCTCGATATAGTCTATTTAAATAATGGATATGAACCTTGGGGACCCAATATTGATTTGGTCTGGCTTGATTAGTCAAGCTTGATTTGGGGACCCATGCTTGGACTCGGGTGCTAGGGTGGTTCACTACAGAATAATAAGACCTAAATCAAGAATTAGTTTTAAATCCAATTCCGGATCGATTTAGAACAGACTTATGTTTTCCAAGAATCAAATCAAGAATCTTGGAACCCAGGGTAAACTGCTCAAAATTTGCTCAGAGTTTTTTGACTTGAGCTTTCAGAGAGATATTCTCTTTCTCAAGTCGTTGGACTTGAGTTGAGATTTCTCCCTGAACATGCTATTGGTGCAAAATGCATCAGTGATGAACAGTCATCCATTAGGGTTTCGATGTTTGACAATATACTAAAGCTAGTAACAATATATGTTAGATCATATATTAAGGGTTCAAAGTGATCAAGGGTTAAACCAAACATGACCTTATGTTTGGTAGGGTAAACCCAGGTTTGATCAGTTTGACAAAGAGTTAGCCAAATAGGATCTGATGTTTGGCAGAATGAACAGAACCCAGGATTGGTCAGTTTGACCAAGGGATTAAACCAAACCAGACTTGAGATTTGTATTATATTTACTTAAAGATTAGAGGAAGTCTAGTCAGGATCATGATGACTAGCAAAGGAGTGATTCTGGTGAATGAAATCCTAGCAAGGGAAGCTAGGTGAAAGAAATCCTAGCAAGGGAAGCTAGGTGAAATAAACCCTGGTGAGTGAAGCTAGGTCCTAGTGAGTGAAGCTAGGTGGACTAAGTCTGGGTGAGTGAAGCTGGGCACGAAGTCTTGGTCCGGGGGACTGAGCACTAAGTCATGGTTGGAAATCGAGCAACGATGTCTTTACCGAGCAAGGATGGCGGACAAAAGTAGAGACGAGTCGAGGTCTAACATCTCGAGATTTGGGTTCTCGGAGGCTGAGCAAAAGTCCAATCGGAGGTTCCGATTGGTAAAAGTAACTTCTCCAAGTATGGATTAGGTGAGGACGGGTTCTCCGGGAAAGGGAACATTAGGCGTTGGTTCGACCTAGGGTTTCGGGTGAAATCCAAAGTCAGAACCAATGATTAAGGCTAAGAATATTTGTTTTGTTGTGTGTTTTGTTTACTTCCAGGTACCTGGAGTTGGAGGCAAGAGAGGAGAACAAAACACAAAGAAAAGTTGCCTGGGAAGAGGGATTCCTGGGCACTTGATTCAAATCAGGAGCCCAACATACCTTTCCCAAGCACCTGGGAGCTTCCCAGGCGCCTGGGAAGGGGTGGCTTATCCCCTGGTGTGATTTTGGCGGTTCGGATGAGTTTTAACCGCAATGTGGCAGGCGCCCGTGAAGCCTGTATATAAAGGGGTTCGACCCCTCATTGCAGAACATCAATTCTTACATATGCTAAAGTAGCCTGTGCAAAGCAAACACACTCAAGTTGAAGCTCTGCGACCAAAGAGGCTCCAGGAGGAAGTGTGCGACACTTCAGACTCCTAGAGTTGGCCGAGTTCTTGTTTTGGTTTGCTTTTTATTTACGAGTCAATTCTATTTACTATCTTTTTGCTTGTAATTTTGAACTATAATTTTGAACTGTAATTTTCGAACTGAAAGTCCAGAATGGAGACCATTAGTGGACTCACGATTGAGTGCTTAGGCCTTGGATGTGCTGACCCTGGGGGGGTTGGGAACCAAGTAAAATCCCACGAGTTCATCTTGTCTTTTCTTTAAGTTTATTTTTATTTTCCGCTGCGTACTAACCCTGATAGAAAGACAAACGACGAGTTTTCCGACAAGATTTCGGAGAATTTTTTCGAGTCGATATTCACCCCCCCTCCCTTTATCGACTTGCACCAATCCTACACATGCTCAGTCAAAGGATTCGAGTTGGTATCTTCCTTAAGGAGTTTTACCTCCTCTCAGAGAGACTTGACCCGGTCATCAGACTTAGCCAGTTTACGAGATAGATAAGAAATAAGTTCGTAAAGATCTGATTCAGAATAACCCGTTACCTTGAGTCGGCCAGTTTCTGACAGTGAGACGGTTCTGTGCTCCGTTTCTTCTTCCGATTCGGAGTCGATGTCAATCTCGTCTTGGGCCATTAACACGAGGAGGTTGGAATGCATTGGTTCATCCTCGTCTGATTCCGAAGATGACTCGTCCCAGGTTGCTTGCAAGACATTCTTCCTCCATTGCTTTTTCCTCTATTGTGCATTCGGGCATTCGGATTTAAAGTGCCTCTTCTTTCCACACCCATAACAGGTGAGGTCCACCTTGTTCTTTGGTCTAGCCGGATCATCCTTTTGCTGTCCCATCATCTTCTCCTTTTGGGCTTTTCGAGCTTTGAACAAATTTCGGACGACGTTCACAAGCTCCACCAGTTCTTCTTCTTCTTCAGATTCCGAGTCAGAATCCAGTTCTAGTTCTGGTGCCTTCTTCTTTATTTTCCCTGCAATTAGAGTTACACAGTTCTCTGCAAGTGCACCGTTAATTTGCTCATGTAATTCAAATTTTGAAAACAGTTCATCTAATTTTATTTTAGATAAATGATTAAAAACTTTGTAATCATCGACCATTGATGCCCACAGTGAGTTTCTACGGAATGAGTTCAAGTTATACCTGATCAGATCCCTATTTTCAATTGTGTGCCTTATGATGTGGAGCCTGTCCATGATTTCTTATATCCGAACATGCAGTTGGGAAGCAATTTCTCCGTCCTACATTTTTAAATTATACAATTTATTTAATAATAAATCACGACGGCTTACCTTGGTGTCGGACGTTCGTTCATGGATTTCTATGAGCTTATTCAACAATTCATTGGCATTGCTGATAGTGTTGGGGCAATCGGCCCTGAGATGATCTGGAGGATCATGACATTTTGATGTGTGAGCAATATGGTCAAGTTAGGGTTTGTGTTGTTCTCACATGTGTACATGAGTGTGCAGGTGTACAGGTACGCATGGATTTGGTTGACGTCTTCAGGTGAAGGATGGCATGGAGGTAAGCTGGAGGCTTACGTGCGCATCCGAGGGACCATTGGATAGCAAGGATGATGAGCCGAGGGACGCGGACTTCGAGGCGTACGTGAAGGGTGACATGGAAGCAAGCTGGAGGTTGCGTGCGCATCCGAGGCACGAGGGCCGAAGATGAAGAGGGCGTGAAGGCAACAGTCAAGACTGCTGGTGAAGAGTCAACTGGGTTGTGAGGGTCTGACTATGTGGGATTGTACTCAGGGGTTAAGCCGGAAGGGTTTGAGTGCGAGAGAGACTTTTACTCGGAGTAAAATCCTAGGCTTAGGTGTGTACCAGTCGACTGGCACTTGGGCAGTCGACTGGTGTAGGCTGGAACAGGCTGGCAAGATTTGAACGTTGTACTGTAACGGTCAAATCTGAGTTGGACCAGTCGACTGCCCCAGGGGCAGTCGACTGGTAGCGGCTGTTTCAGATTCGAGCCCTATTTAAAGGGGCTCGTTTCCTCGTTTCCTCCTTGACGAAACCTGCTTGGATAAAGCCGGTTAGTAGTCTATTGTGTTCACAAAGCATCCGAGGTGTTGTGGTGAGGTTTCTCCACCCACAAGGAGCGACACGTGATAGCCGGAGGTTATTCGGGGAGTGATCCACCGACGGATTCTTGGATTAGTCACTTGAACGGGGTGGATACCAAGTAAACCTGGTTTGTTAGCATTGTTTAATTTCCTTTGCATATTATTTCCGCTGCGCTAACAACTTTGTAGAGGTCGAAACGATCCGAGAAAGTGCATTCACCCCCCCTCTGCACGCCTACTGTAACGACCCGGAAAATTCTCTTAATATTTTCTTAAAATATTGAGCATGTCTAGATAATTTTCCAAGGGACCTAGAAATAATTATATAAAATTTGGCCTAGAAATCCATATTTTCTCAATTAAATTGAGAAAACTAAGTACTAATGGGCCTTAGATGGGCTTTTTAGTACCATGATTATTGGTGAATTTTTGGTGAAAATTTATATAAATATGAAGGGATTTTAATAAGAAATATTAACATAATTATGGGGGAATTTTTTTAGGATTTTCGAAAATTACTAGGAAAATAAAATAAAATAAGTGGAAAAAAATTGTACATTTACCAAGGATTGAACCTTGGACCTCTTGTACAACCATGGATGCTTTAACCAACTCATCTAGCAAGGGAATGTTATAAGGGAATGAAATGGAGATTGGTTAAGGCTTAGAAGAAGATGAAGGGTTATGGAGAGACTCTTCATTTACCACCTTAATGGGTGATAAATAGGGGGGTTTGGGAGTTACTTCTTTCTTCCATTACTTGCATTTTCTTCCTCCCTCCTCCCTCATCCTAGCCGAATACCCAAGGAAGGGTTCTCCCTTGGAAAAGCTCCACAAGAGGTCTCATCCCCAAGATCTAAGGGGTCTTCCAAAGATACAAGGACAAGGGGGTTCAAGGGTCCAAAGATCTTACCATTTCCTTCTCTTTCAAGGTTCGAAAAATCAAGAAACCCAAGGGAAGACTCCCTCACCTGTGGTATAATGGCTTTTCTTGAAGATTAACATGATATGAAAGTTGTATATGATGTTTATGTTGGAAAAACCAAAGGAAACCCATGAATCTAACCTTATAGGTTTCGGCCCATGGGATTCTTGGTCTAAAATGATGATAAAAATCCAAATCATGTTGTTTAATGTACTCTCATGATGTCTAGAGATTTAATACAATTTTTGAGAATTTTTGGGGTACCCTAGAGACCCTATAAGTTTCGGCCAACCTCAAGGACCGAAAGGTTAGGGTTGAGTCCTAAACTTCAAGTATATATTTTTATATGTTGTCATGATATAAGGGTGATGGTGGGTGATTATGTGAATTTTCACATGGCCTAGAGACTCTATAAGTTTCAGCAAAGAAGGGTTAATAGGGTAAAAGTTATGATTTATTTCAAGTAAGGGCTCCAATGGCTCTATGGTAAGATGTGATTAGTGTTTTATGATTGATTGGGGATTTTAATGGAATTTTTCCATACCCCCATGGACTTATAAGTTTCGGCCAGCCCTAGGAAAGTGGCCTAAAGGTTAGGGTTAACCCTAATCATGAGCCCCAAAGACTTCCTATGGTCTCATAAATGATGTATGGTTGTTCCTTTACCTTATGCTATATTACATGTTTATGGAATTGATGGAACTCCACCTTAGAAGTTTCGGCCAAGCCTTGGATCTAGGGTTTGGGAGTGGAGTTAGGGTTCAAAGAATGATGGTTCATGTTTACCATAAAGTATTTATATGTATAGGATCAAGCATGTGGTAGGAATCATGTTAACCATGACCCTAAGGTTTAAGCACCATGCTTTATGTTTCATGTTCAGGTTATGACTGGATGCCATGCTTAATAGGGTTACCGTGAATGTTTATGTTTTAGGCCATGTATTTGAATGGTAGGTAGAATGTTATGGAAATCCTACCTATGTATGATTATGTGATGTAGAGAACCATGCTAAGTTATATGCTCATGTTATGTTAAGAACCATGCTAAGTTATTGTGTATGTTCATGATATGAATGATGTCATGATAAGTATGATAGGTTTATGTTCCTGATATGAATGATGCCATGATAAGTATGATAGGGTTATGTTCACGATAAGAATGATGCTATGATAGGTATGTTATGTTAGGTTCATGATAAGAATGATGCCATGATAAGTATGTTATGTTTATGTTCATGATAAGAATGATGCATGCCATGTTGTATGAATAAAGATGCATGTCATGCTTATGAAAGAAGATGCATACCATGTTTATGAATGAAGATAATGCTCATGCCTTACAGGCATCATGATGTTATGCAATAAGAATGAACAATGAAAGGACAAGCATGTGTTAAGTCATGCTTTATGTAACATGGTTATGCTATGAATGTCTTATGAATGATGAAACATGAAAAGTATTTTACTTTATGTATGGGCTTGTACCGGACCGAAGTATGGGTCCAAGGGATGGGCACCTTAAGAACGACCCGGTTTTGGACTACCGAAGCTGTCCACGGTTCTGGCACTACCGGAGCTGTGCAACAGGGATGGGCACCTTAAGAACGCCTCGGTTCGGGGACTACCGACTATGCTGTCCTTACCCTAGTAGGTCGGGGCTCGCGACCTCGGACTTGCTAGGGATGCACGCTATGATGTATGTATGTGGTACAAGCCAGGGACCCCAAATGATGTTATGATGATTATGTTTAAGCATTTAAAAGTATGTTTTTAAAAGTTAAGCATCCTTATGTATATGCATTTCACTCATGCATCCATTCATGTTATGCATTATGCTATGTGATAAGATTTTATGCTTACGCTTCATGTTAAGAAGTATGCATGAGAATGAATGAACTATGACATGATTATGTTAAGAAGATGTTCATATGATATGATAGGTATTATGCCATGCTTAGAATGTTCACTATGTTTATGTTTGTGCCATGTATCATGCCATGTTTAGAATGTTTACTATGTTTATGTTTATGCCATGTCTCATGCCATGCTTAGAATCTTTACTATGTTTATGTTTATGCCATGTATCATGTCATGCTTAGAATGTTTACTATGTTTATGTTTATGCCATGTATCATGCAATGTTTAGAATGTTTACTATGTTTATGTTAAAGTCATGCTATGTATACGATAAGTGATGTAAGATGTTATGTTCTAAGTAGAGCACCAAGTATGTTAATGTTTCATGTGCTCATTATGAGATGATGAATGATGAATGGGTTTTGTGAGTAGGAAAGAGTCTTACTAAGCCTGTATGCTTATAGTCTTATTTCCTTATACCGCAGATCATTCAAGGGGACAATGATGGAAGCAGCAGGAGGGCAAGAACGCATGTGTGTAGTAGTGACTTGGCCCAGGAAACTATATGTTTACTGTTTATACTAGAACTTCACCTCGGTTACTTATATGTTTGAATAATGACTTTTGGAACCTTATGATATGATGTTATGTATGACATGATATGATGCTTAAGTTCAAAGTTAATATGCTAAGGTTCCCATGTCAATAAGTTAGGAATGGTAGTAAGGCATGTATAAGTTAAAGTTATTCCGCTGCCTTATGATGTCTACATGCCCTAATCATGTTAACGTAACGCCGCTTATGAAAAGAAAAAAAAAGCAGGCGTTACAGGTTGGTATCAGAGCGGTAACCATCTCACTACACACACATCAAAGCCCTCTTCCTGCCGCTTCCAAGTAAGTACCTCTATGCATACCTTATTTTATTTTATGATTCTAGAATATGCAAGTATGGATGATACCTTATGATTCTAGAATATGCAAGTACGAATGATACCTTATTATGGAAAGTACTTTAGGATATGTAACTATGAAAGATACTTTACCTTATTTTTATGAAATCAAATACTTTAGAGTTTAATATGGGGGTAGGAATAACACTAACTTATTTTAGCCATACACTAAGGAGATAGATATGCCTCCACAAGTTCTAGACTGCAAGTTCTTAATGACCCTGCATTCGGGAAAAATAATGGCATCCACTCACATGCTGCGTGCTGTGCCAGTCGGAATCGCAAAAAGAGAACTCTACTGCGATCTGATAGTACTCGACATGCAGGATTATGATATTATAATGGGAATGAATTTTCTAAGCAAATACGGTGCTTCTATCGAGTGCCGTAAGCGGAAGGTGATCTTTCGACCCGAGGCAGATTCTATGTTTGAATTTATCGGAGAGCCAAGGAAAAGGAACCGGGAAATCCTTATCGACTCTCAAAGCACAGAAGAGGTTAGACAAGGGATATACTGGATTTCTAGAACATGTGGTTGACGCAAGTCCAGTAAAGGATCAGAAGTTGGAAGACGTCAGGGTTGTATACGAATACCCAAAGGTATTCCTGGATGAATTACCAGGATTAGCCCTGATAGAGAAGTGGAATTCGAGATCGAATTGGTTCCTGGTACTAAACCGATCTCCAAGGCACCTTACCGGATGGCGCCGGGTGAATTAAAAGAACTTCAAGAACCGCTACAGGAGTTTCTCGGAGCTAAAAAGGAGACTTACAAGTGCTGCAATTCTCACCCTTCCGGAGAGTAACCAGAGTACTCGACATGTGCAGCGACGCCTCCAAATTGGGACTTGGAGCTGTACTTATGCAGAGTGGTAAGGTCATTGCCTACGCCTCTAGGCAACTCAAAGAACATGAACAGAATTACCCCACTCATGATCTGGAACTGGCCGCGGTGGTCTTTGCTCTTAAGATATGGAGGCATTATCTGTATGGAGCGCAGTGTCGAATTTATACAGACCACCAGAGTCTGCGATATTTCTTCACTCAGAAGGACCTGAATATGAGACAATGCCGATGGCTTGAGTTGGTAAAGGACTATGACTGCGAGGTCTTCTATCATCCAGGGAAGGCAAACAAGGTGGCCGATGCACTCAGCCGGAAGTCAAATGTCACTTTGATGTCCATATCTAAATTACCCCGACCACTTGGAAGAGAAATTATGAATTTTGGGGTCGAGGTCATCTCCGGGCGACTTTCCACCATGACAATATCGCCCGCGCTATGTGAGGACATATTGGAAAAACAAAATGGTGATCTGGGTCTCCAGAAAATAAAACAGGAGATCGTAGAAGGAAAAGGCGACGGTTTTCATATCGCCAAAGGGGGGGTACTATACCTTAGGGATCGTCTATGCATCCCTAATGATCCGGAGCTTCGAAGGAAAATACTGACGGAAGCTCACGAGACCCCTTATTCGATGTATCCAGGATCCACCAAGATGTATCAAGATCTAAAAGAGAAGTTCTGGTGGTCCGATATGAAGAGGGATGTGGCTCAGCATGTTAGTACTTGCATGACTTGCCAACGAGTAAAAGCAGAACACCAGCGACCCGGAGGAGTTCTGCAGCCACTAGCGATTCCGGAGTGGAAATGGGAAGACATCTCTATAGATTTCATTTCAGGGCTTCCCAGGACTACGAATGGATATGATGCTATATGGGTAATTGTGGACAGACTAACGAAGTCTGCTCACTTCCTGGCGATCAAGATGACTTATTCGATTGAGCAACTGGCTCAATTATATGTTAAGGAAGTAATTAGGCTTCATGGAGTCCCCAAGACCATCATCTCAGATAGGGATGGTCGCTTTACTTCGCACTTTTGGGAATGCATTCAGAAGTCTCTCGGCACTAAATTGCGATTTAGCACCGCCTTTCACCCTCAGACTGATGGGCAAACGGAACGGGTGAATCAAATACTAGAAGATATGTTGAGAGCTTGTGCCCTGGATTTCAAGGGAAGTTGGTGTCGATATCTATGCTTGGCGGAATTTGCTTACAACAATAGCTACCAAGCTACTATTGGAATGACACCTTATGAAGCCTTGTATGGGAGGAGATGTAGGTCTCCGATCTGTTGGTACGAGGGTGGTGAAAAGAAGGAGATGGGGCTCACAACGGATGTTATTGACAGCGCCACCCGAGCTATACAGAATATTCGACAACGGATAGAAACTGCTCAGAGCCGGCAGAAGAGTTATGCCGATGTCCAGCGTAGACCACTGGAATTTAATGTTGGAGATGTGGTGTTTCTCAAAGTGGCTCCTATGAAAGGGGTGACCAGATTCAGGAAGAAAGGAAAACTAAGTCCGCGCTATGTGGGGCCGTACCTGATTCTAAAGAGAGTCGGTAAAGTGGCATATGAGCTGGAGCTGCCTCCAGAGATGTCAGCTATCCATAACGTATTCCATGTGTCCCTGCTTAAAAAGTGTATCCTGAATATGGACCAAGTGATCGAGCCGCAGACAGTACAAATACAAGAGGACCTAAGTTATGAGAGCAGACCTATCCAGATTTTGGATAGGGAAGTCAAGAAGCTGAGGAATAAGGAGGTACCTCTAGTCAATGTCTTATGGCAAACTCAACGGTTCGAAGAAGCTACCTGGGAACGCGAGGACGAAATGAGGCGCAAGTACCCGGAGTTATTCTAAGTTCGAGGACGAACTTTCACGAGGTATGGGGGATTGTAACGACCCGGAAAATTCTCTTAATATTTTCTTAAAATATTGAACATGTCTAGATAATTTTCCAAGGGACCTAGAAATAATTATATAAAATTTGGCCTAGAAATCCATATTTTCTCAATTAAATTGAGAAAACTAAGTACTAATGGGCCTTAGATGGGCTTTTTAGTACCATGATTATTGGTGAATATTAGGTGAAAATTTATATAAATATGAAGGGATTTTAATAAGAAATATTAACATAATTATGGGGGAATTTTTTTAGGATTTTCGAAAATTACTAGGAAAATAAAATAAAATAAGTGGAAAAAAATTGTACATTTACCAAGGATTGAACCTTGGACCTCTTGTACAACCATGCATGCTTTAACCAACTCATCTAGAAAGGGAATGTTATAAGGGAATGAAATGGAGATTGGTTAAGGCTTAGAAGAAGATGAAGGGTCATGGAGAGACTCTTCATTTACCTCCTTAATGGGTGATAAATAGGGGGGTTTGGGAGTTACTTATTTCTTCCATTACTTGCATTTTCTTCCTCCCTCCTCCCTCATCCTAGTCGAATACCCAAGGAAGGGTTCTCCCTTGGAAAAGCTCCACAAGAGGTCTCATCCCCAAGATCTAAGGGGTCTTCCAAAGATACAAGGACAAGGGGGTTCAAGGGTCCAAAGATCTTACCATTTCCTTCTCTTTCAAGGTTCGAAAAATCAAGAAACCCAAGGTAAGACTCCCTCACCTGTGGTATAATGACTTTTCTTGAAGATTAACATGATATGAAAGTTGTATATGATGTTTATGTTGGAAAAACCAAAGGAAACCCATGAATCTAACCTTATAGGTTTCGGCCAATGGGATTCTTGGTCTAAAATGATGATAAAAATCCAAATCATGTTGTTTAATGTACTCTCATGATGTCTAGAGATTTAATACAATTTTTGAGAATTTTTGGGGTACCCTAGAGACCCTATAAGTTTCGGCCAACCTCAAGGACCCAAAGGTTAGGGTTGAGTCCTAAACTTCAAGTATATATTTTTATATGTTGTCATGATATAAGGGTGATGGTGGGTGATTATGTGAATTTTCACATGGCCTAGAGACTCTATAAGTTTCGGCCAAGAAGGGTTAATAGGGTAAAAGTTATGATTTATTTCAAGTAAGGGCTCCAATGGCTCTATGGTAAGATGTGATTAGTGTTTTATGATTGATTGGGGATTTTAATGGAATTTTTCCATACCCCCATGGACTTATAAGTTTCGGCCAGCCCTAGGAAAGTGGCCTAAAGGTTAGGGTTAACCCTAATCATGAGCCCCAAAGACTTCCTATGGTCTCATAAATGATGTATGGTTGTTCCTTTACCTTATGCTATATTACATGTTTATGGAATTGATGGAACTCCACCTTAGAAGTTTCGGCCAAGCCTTGGATCTAGGGTTTGGGAGTGGAGTTAGGGTTCAAAGAATGATGGTTCATGTTTACCATAAAGTATTTATATGTATAGGATCAAGCATGTGGTAGGAATCATGTTAACCATGACCCTAAGGTTTAAGCACCATGCTTTATGTTTCATGTTCAGGTTATGACTGGATGCCATGCTTAATAGGGTTACCGTGAATGTTTATGTTTTAGGCCATGTATTTGAATGGTAGGTAGAATGTTATGGAAATCCTACCTATGTATGATTATGTGATGTAGAGAACCATGCTAAGTTATATGCTCATGTTATGTTAAGAACCATGCTAAGTTATTGTGTATGTTCATGATATGAATGATGCCATGATAAGTATGATAGATTTATGTTCCTGATATGAATGATGCCATGATAAGTAGGATAGGATTATGTTCACGATAAGAATGATGCTATGATAGGTATGTTATGTTAGGTTCATGATAAGAATGATGTCATGATAAGTATGTTATGTTTATGTTCATGATAAGAATGATGCATGCCATGTTGTATGAATAAAGATGCATGTCATGCTTATGAAAGAAGATGCATACCATGTTTATGAATGAAGATAATGCTCATGCCTTACAGGCATCATGATGTTATGCAATAAGAATGAACAATGAAAGGACAAGCATGTGTTAAGTCATGCTTTATGTAACATGGTTATGCTATGAATGTCTTATGAATGATGAAACATGAAAAGTATTTTACTTTATGTATGGGCTTGTACCGGATCGAAGTATGGGTCCAAGGGATGGCCACCTTAAGAACGCCCCGGTTTTGGACTACCGAAGCTGTCCACGGTTCTGGCACTACCGGAGCTGTGCAACAGGGATGGGCACCTTAAGAACGCCTCGGTTCGGGGACTACCGACTATGCTGTCCTTACCTTAGTAGGTCGGGGCTCGCGACCTCGGACTTTCTAGGGATGCACGCTATGATGTATGTATGTGGTACAAGCCGGGGACCCCAAATGATGTTATGATGATTATGTTTAAGCATTTAAAAGTATGTTTTTAAAAGTTAAGCATCCTTATGTATATGCATTCCACTCATGCATCCATTCATGTTATGCATTATGCTATGTGATAAGATTTTATGGTTACGCTTCATGTTAAGAAGTATGCATGAGAATGAATGAACTATGCCATGATTATGTTAAGAAGATGTTCATATGATATGATAGGTATTATGACATGTATTATGCCATGCTTAGAATGTTCACTATGTTTATGTTTGTGCCATGTATCATGCCATGTTTAGAATGTTTACTATGTTTATGTTTATGCCTTGTATCATGTCATGCTTAGAATGTTTACTATGTTTATGTTTATGCCATGTATCATGCAATGTTTAGAATGTTTACTATGTTTATGTTTATGCCATGTATCATACCATGCTTGGAATGTTTACTATGTTTATGTTTATGCCATGTATCATGCAATGTTTAGAATGTTTACTATGTTTATGTTAATGTCATGCTATGTATACGATAAGTGATGTAAGATGTTATGTTCTAAGTAGAGCACCAAGTATGTTAATGTTTCATGTGCTCATTATGAGATGATGAATGATGAATGGTTTTTGTGAGTAGGAAAGAGTCTTACTAAGCCTGTGTGCTTATAGTCTTATTTCCTTATACCGCAGATCATTCAAGGGGACAATGATGGAAGCAGCAGGAGAGCAAGAACGCATGTGTGTAGTAGTGACTTGGCCCAGGAAACTATATGTTTACTGTTTATACTAGAACTTCACCTCGGTTACTTATATGTTTGAATAATGACTTCTGGAACCTTATGATATGATGTTATGTATGACATGATATGATGCTTAAGTTCAAAGTTAATATGCTAAGGTTCCCATGTCAATAAGTTAGGAATGGTAGTAGGGCATGTATAAGTTAAAGTTATTCCGCTGCCTTATGATGTCTACATGCCCTAAGCATGTTAACGTAGCGCCGCTTATGAAAAGAAAAAAAAAAGCGGGCGTTACACCTACATCGATCCTTTAGTTGGTATCAGAGCCAAGGACCGCTCTTGATCGGACTAACCGCCGAGGGAGCACTCGCTAGAGTAGAAGGGGTCATGGAAGACAAATTGGGTGACGATATCAACTCACCACCACCATACGAGCATGTAAATTTCGATTATTGGAGAGATAGAATGAAGATGTGGCTCGGGATGGATTGGGAGTGCAGGATGACTATTGAAGACCCATTTGAAATCCCCAAGGACAAGCATGGAAAAAGGCTTCGCCCTAGGTATTGGACCAAGGAGCAACAAGACCAAGCTAGGGCCAATGAGAAGGTAATAAATATTTTGATTAATGTGTTGCCTAACCACATTTTGAGTGATGTAGGGAAATATTCAAATGCATTCGAAATATGGAATAAGTTGGAAGAAATTCATAAGAACCCTACATCAACTCTAAGAGTGGAAGGGATTGAGGAAATTGACTCAAGTATTGAAAAAGATAAAGAAGAAGTTAAATTGTCAAGAAGAGTGGAAGAAGTGAGTGGAGAAATACCCATTCCATTCGAAGAAGAAGAAGAAATGACAAATTTAAATGTTGAGGGGGAGGAGAGACCCTCGATCATCCAAGAGCAAGAAAAGATGTACACTTCCACCAAAGCTAAGTCAAGAGAGCATATCATATGCTTTGGGTGTAATAAAAAGGGGCACTACAAGGATAAGTGTCCACTAGGTAAAAAGGAGTAATTCCTAAGCCCAAATCTTTTCAATTTAAATCTAATATGGGTGATAGGAATGAGGAAGTTCGAAGTATAAGGAAGAGGATTCGGTGCTTCACATGCGGGGAGCTTGGGCATTATCACACAAAATGCCCAAGAGGTAAAGAGCTCAAGAAGATGGAGCACCTTAGGAAATGGGAGAAAGAAGAAAGAAAAAGGAGCACTCATCAAGGGGGAGCACCAAGGGTAAGAAAGGTACCCTCTAATCCTACTCATGCTTCAAACTTGTCAATAAATGCTCAAAGTGTTTGTTTGAATAATAGAATTAATAGTAGTTGTGTGCCCATGCGTGTTCTTGGCTTTAAATATCATGATAGAAACAATTCTGTATGTCAAAATACCAAGAATTCTATGGTTCATGATAAATCGAGAAACTCTAGAAATAAGGACCAAGACATAAACCTTAAGAAAGGGGGAAATAGGTTTAGCAAAATAGGTAGACCTAGAAATGATCAAATTAGGTCTAGAGATCCTAAGGTTAGGAAGTTAGAGAAGGAAAACCAAGTTTTAAGAGCAAAACTTGATCGATTGGAAAGAAACCTAGGAAGAGCTATTCAAGGGGCCAAGGATGTGAACATGTTCTCAAAGGGCCAAAATCATAAGAATGATAGGTCGGGTTTAGGATACCATTCTAGGAGGGCTAATATTGATCAAGTATCGTATTCAAGGATGTCCCATAACTATGGTAGAGAAAAAGTCAAAAATGGCAAGGAAAAGCCATTTAAAGGGAAAGAAAAGAAAATGACCAAAGAAAAGGTCTATCGGATTAAGAGAGTAGTGGTGGAAAGTCGAGATGCACCGAAGGAGCATCGGTGTGGTCTTGTCCTTGTAGAAAAGTCACCAAGGGAGGTAATTAGGGCTAGGAGCTCAAGGAAGAGCTCTGGAAGTCAAAGTGGGATCCATGGTCAATGGATCTCAGGTGGTCTCCTTCTAGGGGATTAAAAAGGACTTTAGGGTGTGCCAAGGTGTTTAAAAGGCTAAGGGTAGTCTTAATCCTAAAGAGTTGGCACACTTAAGGGAAGATTATAAAGAAAAAGATGAAATTAGGATTTTAATTGAGACAAATCGATTTTAATGCCTAAATACCATATAACGTGACGCTATGAATGGACTATGGATGATTATGGGAAGTAACATCAAGGTGAGGTCCAAACTAGAACTTTTGGGAAGAGTTCTATGATACCTTTTAGAAAAACTCGAAGTTTATACCAAACTTAGGATTTGGGATGACTTTGACTAAAATTATATTTTTCCCAAGTAAATATAGGATCCACAAATATCCCCACAAGATTTCAGAATTTTTGGGAATTTGTGGAATTAGTTAGGCATTTCTGAAATTCGAACTGGAAAACTGAAAATCAGAACATCAGACACCAGTCGCCAGTCGACTGGCAAACTCCACAGAATGTAATTACGTGATGGCCCAGTCGACTACCTCTGGGGCAGTCGACTGGTGCGCGGGTTTTATAAAAGGAAAGGGCACGACGGGAAGCCAAAACCTAGGGTTTTGGCTGATCATTCCCGGCGATATTCTCCTCCTCTCGACTCCCCTTGCGCCCGAAGCTCCTTCTAAGCCCTCAAATTCGTCCCTAAGGCCTCCCCTAACTCCAATCTACTTCTAGGGTTTGTGGAAAACCTCTTTTCTCAAGTCATTCTCTCAAAACCGAAAATCATGAAGATAGCAGTCAAGAGCTATGATGATTTAAGGTTCATTTCTGCACTTAGGCTGTGCATTGACACTAATATGATTTTTGTGTATGTTTTCCTTGATGTTTTCTCTTTTGGGGGGGGGGGTTATCTTGGTATGCATGCATGGGTTTGGGATATTAGGGTTGTGTCTAAGCGTTCTAGGGGTGAGGGTTCATCCCGACCAAGTCCCCAAGCTCCAGAGGAGTCCATATTTAGGAGCCAGGAGTGCAAGAAGAGATTCGAAGAAAATGAATTTGTTGTGTTGCCTTGTCGGTATCTGAACAAATCCTATTTTGAGGAAAAAGCGCCACAAATTACTGAAATGGTTACTCACGTCGGCATAGAACAGTTGGTTTATTGCCAACATGATATTAATATTGATCTATGCAAGGAATTCTACGCAAACTTGACCTGTATTGATTCAGACAATAATATTTATGAATCAAGAGTAGTCGGAGTCACCATCCCTTTCACACCCATGATCTTAGCTAGCTTCCTAGAGTGTCGGGCATCCAACAACGTCAACACCTATTTTCCAAATGTCATTGAGCCACTTGAGTTCCAAAACATCACCGTTGATCAGATTCATCTTCACTACTTTAGACGACATAAGCATGAATCTGAGCGTACTTTTGATGCAAGGCCTATGAGTCCATCTAGCCATGTTTTGTATAAAATTGTGGTGGAGTGCATCCTACCCAGTGTCACTAAGGGGAGAGCGAGGATTCAGTTGCCTCACTTAGTGATGATGTATGCTCTTGAGAGGCGATTAGATATAGATGTATCCTTGCATGCATTTGCCTCGATCTGTCACTTTTCCCAGAGTGTGAATGGGAAAATTTATATGCCTTTTTGTCACATGTTGACTGAGTTCTTCCAGCTCCGATTTGACATTCGGGTCACTAGTGGTCAGGTCAGGCACCTGTCCAAGGATTATGATCAGATTGGTACACGCCAATTATCCTTGGCAGGGATTGAGAGCAGACAGGGAGCATTTGTGTGGAGGGAGCGACCAGAGGCCACTGCTGTAGATGAGGAGCCTACCGAGCTAGTTACTCATGCAGAGTTTACTCAGTATCGTGAGGATGTTCATGGGCTCCGTGAGGATGTTTATATCATTCAGGGGGATGTTCAGAGCCTCCAGCAGGGTCAGGCGGTGACTCAGAGGAATGTTCAGGGCCTTACAGAGTGTTGCCAGGGCATCATGACCAGGCAGGAGACCATGTATGAGATGCTGCAGCGATGGGATTTGGCATACTAGGGTCCTCCTGCTCCTCCTCCTCCTCCTCCAGACGGTGATGACCACATGTATTTCTGATCAGATGATGCAGTTGTTGGATCTTAGTGTTGAGAGTGTATTATCTTGATTTTTTTATATACCTCTAAAACGCTTTATTTTCTGATGTAATGATTTGGATGACTTCCGGCCTGTTGGCCCTAGGTGTTATTGTGATGTTTGTTTGTTGACTTATGACTATATGTATTATGCACTGATCTTATGCTATATTATCAAGTTTATGATTTATTTTGATAATGTGTTGGATTTTAAGTGCTTGAATATTGCTAAAACATTTTTCGTCTCTGTTATGATCATCATATATGAGTGTTCATGATATATTTGAATTTTATATTGATTGCTATCTAATATAGTTTGATTAAAAATCTAGAGGATATCATGTTAAAAGGGATGATTATTTAGATTCAAGTTGAAAAGAGGGGGAGCTTTTGTCGAAATGGATACATCTATATGAAAAAGGGGAGTGTAGAAATCACTTTAAATGTCAAATGGAGTTGATAGAAAGTACAAACTATAGGATACAAGGATTAGAGATCAGTCTTGATACAAAGTTTACATAATTTGAGAATTTTAGAGTTTGTACCAAAAGTCAAGCACGGTTGATGTCTTTCATGAACCAAATTTTTCTATGATAGGGAATACCTTAACAACTGTGCTTCCAAAGTTTCACATTTTTCCAGATTTTCTGGAATTTTTTTTTATTCATTTCTGAATTTCGGTTGAAATTCTGAAAGACTGCGTATCAGTCGACTGCCCTGGAGGCAGTCGACTGGTCGTGTGGACAGAATAGGTCTGGGTGATTTTTGAAGGGTTTTTCAGAAATAGGATTCTGTTCTATTTGGCACCAAGGGTTGGGTTGCTTGGGGCAATCTTTTGATGGTGTCAAAGGGGGAGAACTAGGGTGTTAAGTTAGGTGTTGGTTGAATCATAACTTAGGTTTGGTTGTGACTTTAGAGTTAAGTTGGGAGAACTTAATTCTAACTTGGGATTAGCAATAAGGGTTAAAATTTGGGAGAAAGCATAAGTTAAGGGGGAGGTAGCCTCTTGTGTGATATGCTTGAATTTCAATTGCTTTTGCTATTATTATTGCTATATGTTTACCTAACTTAACGTATTGCCACACATAAAAAAGGGGGAGATTATTGGGGCAATCGGCCTTGAGATGATCTGGAGGATCATGATATTTTGATGTGTGAGCAATATGGTCAAGTTAGGGTTTGTGTTGTTCTCACATGTGTACATGAGTGTGTAGGTGTACAGGTACGCATGGACTTGGTTGACGTCTTCAGGTGAAGGATGGCATGGAGGTAAGCTGGAGGCTTACGTGCGCATCCGAGGGACCATTGGATAGCAAGGATGATGAGCCGAGGGACGCGGACTTTAAGGCGTACGTGAAGGGTGGCATGGAAGCAAGCTGGAGGCTTGCGTGCGCATTCGAGGGACGAGGGCCGAAGATGAAGAGGGCATGAAGGCAACAGTCAAGGCTGCTGATGAAGAGTCAACTGGGTTGTGAGGGTCTGAGTATGTGGGATTGTACTCAGGGGTTAAGCCAAAAGGGTTTGAGTGCGAGAGAGACTTGTACTCGGAGTAAAATCCTAGGCTTAGGTGTGTACAAGTCGACTGGCACTTGGGCAGTCGACTGGTGTAGGCTGGAACAGGCTGGCAAGATTTGAACGTTGTACTGTAACGGTCAAATCTGAGTGGTACCAGTCGACTGCCCCAGGGGCAGTCGACTGGTAGCGGCTGTTTCAGATTCGAGCCCTATTTAAAGGGCTCGTTTCCTCGTTTCCTTCTTGACGAAACCTACTTGGATAAAGTCGGTTAGTAGTCTATTGTGTTCACAAAGTGTCCGAGGTGTTGTGGTGAGGTTTCTCCACCCACAAGGAGCGACACGTGATAGCCGGAGGTTATCCGGGGAGTCATCCACCGACGGATTCTTGGATTAGTCACCCGACCGGGGTGGATACCAAGTAAATCTGGTTTGTTAGCATTGTTTAATTTCCTTTGCATATTATTTCCGCTGCGCTAACAACTCTGTAGAGGTCGAAACGATCCGAGAAAGTGCATTCACTCCCCCCCCTCTGCACGCCTACATCGATCCTTCAGATAGGACCGATGTCGTTCAACTCTTCATGGACTTTGACGGCTTACCTTGGTGCTCAACTCTTCCTTTTACATCAGCTTCAATTCTTCTCTTGGCAGATATGTCCCATTTGCCATAGCTTAGCACCGTCCCTTGCTCGTCTCTTGGAGATTAGGATTTTGATCCACATATCCACTTGACATTTTAGGTGGACTTCCATCCTGCTCTTCCAATAACCAAAATCTTTCCCAGAGAAGATAGGGGGAGCGAGAAATGATGTAGCCTTTTGTTGGTGCAAAGTGTATCAGTTATGCACAGTCAACCTCTAGTGTTTTGATGTCTGACAATATACTAAGATCTAGTCAATTTGACAAAGGGTAAAGCCAAACAAGACCTAATGTTTGTTAGAGTAACTCAGGTTTAATCAGTTTGACAAAGGGTTAGCCAAACATGACCTGATGTTTGACAGTAACAATATACCAAGGTTGAGTCACAATGATCAAGGTTAAACCAAATAGGACCTTATGTTTGGTAGGGTAAACCCAGATTTGATTAGTTTGACAAAGGGTTAAGCCAAACAGGATCTGATATTTCTCAGAGTAAATAAAACCCAAGGTTGGTCAGTTTGACCAAGGGATTAAACAGAATCGGAATTGAGGTTTGGGATTATACTATCTGAAGGTTAGAAGAAGTCTAGTCAGGATTAAAATGACTAGCGAAGAAGTTATTATAAAGAAAAGAAATCCTAGTAAGTGATGCTAGGTGGAAGAAATCCTGGTGAAAGAAGCTGTGTCCTAGTAAGTGAAGGTAGGTGGAAGAAATCCTAGTGAGTGAAGCTAGGTGGAAGAAATCCTGGTGAGTGAAGCTGAGTCCTAGTGAGTGAAGCTAGATGGATGAAGTCCTGGTGAGTGATGCTGGGCATGAAGTCTTGGTCCAGGGGACTAAGCACGAAGTCCCGGTTCGAGAAATTTGGCACGAAGTCTTAGTCAGGGATCTGTTGTGTATGGCCCGGCAGGTTTCCTTAGCGAATACTCCGTCGATCCGAGAGACCTCTCCATGTCTACGGATTAAAAATTTAATCCGAATGGAGACCCGTCTCGCATCGACCATCTCGTGTCATATAGAACGATCCAAATCACAACTTGGCCAATTACCAAAATTGACCTTGTGATTTGCTCGACCGTTCGACCGCAGAAAAGACAACGATTTGATCGTCGGCTTTTGTGTTTATGGTCGGGGTCCAGTTAGTTAATTAACAACTATGATACGAAATCAAATTAACAAACTAACACACATAAAATGACGAGGTTAGTAAACATAGCACAAAATTGACATAAGGTTAATCAAAGGAGCATGGAAATGGTTATACCTCTTCGATCACCTCGCAGTCTTCTACCTTATGTCCCTCCCTTTGTGGACGTCGTGTGGGCGACGGTCTACCGCGAACCGTAATCACCAAGGTCACGGATCAAACCCTCCTTTGCTTCCTATCTTTTTTGCACCAACCACCCTAATCCCCTAGGGTTCCCGCCGGCCAAGATATGGGAGGAAGCCTTCTCTCCTTACACCATCCACTGAGTCAACAAAGGAGAAAGGAGCAGATCTAGAAGAGGTAGGAAAAGATAGAGCTCTTTCCCTCCACACCAAGCTGCCCGACCCTTCCTTCACCTTGCTTGAGCCGCCGGCCCTTATCCCTTTCCTTGTGCTTGCGTCGCCGGCCAAAGGTGATGCCAAGCTTCTCCTTACCTAGACCAGACTGTAGCACCTTTGGAGAAGAAAGGTGGAAGGGAAGAAGGAGATGAAGCCAAGAAGAGATGGAAATCAACTCTTCTTTTGCCGCCCCACCTCTTGAAGCAACCGGCGCCCACATGCCCTAGGAGAGAGGAAATTCTAAGCCTTGGATCTCTTCTATTATTCCTTGGTATCATGACTACATGGGGTATTTATAGGGCTAAGGTAGGGACCAAGAGGAGGAGTTGGATCTTGGCCCACTAATGGATCTAATCCCAATCAATTAATTAAGATCCATTCCACTAAAGGATCTTAATTGAACTTCCTCACCAACCCCCATATTTTTATGTAGGCTCCACTTATTACGAGTCGTCCATCCCCCCGTGTTTAAGATCTTGAATGCCCATTAATTAATTTAAATTACTGACAATTCAAATTAATTAACTTCTGGATCCTTGACTAGTACCACTCAACCTTATCATCGTAGCGGATCAAATCCACCTGCAGGGTTTAGCACGATGAACCTTTTGAGCTCATCAAGGGGGCGTCATCATCCTAACTAACCAGGACACGGATTCCGTCAATAATCAACAGCACATCATTTTATTAATATTATTTCCCAACTTACCGGGCCTATCGATCTAATAGAATAGATCTCGCCCATTGGTAAATCAAAGAAATAATAATTAATAATATATGCTCGTTATTATTTCGGGATTAAAGGATCATACTCTATAATATAGACTTGAGGTCCTATCCAATTATTGAGTCAGTACAAATTGGATATCCTCTGGTTTTGGTCCTGCTCAATGTACTCAAAGCACACTAGT
Organism: Boesenbergia rotunda; assembly: GCA_024364735.1. NCBI lineage: Eukaryota > Viridiplantae > Streptophyta > Magnoliopsida > Zingiberales > Zingiberaceae > Boesenbergia > Boesenbergia rotunda. The sequence goes on along the minus strand of JAGFNQ010003943.1, from coordinate 913,732 downwards.
GTAATTCTATGGTTAAGACCAACCACACCTAATTACACTACAACCATTCCAATGGGTTGTCCAATTCCATCTCGGTTGTGGGCCTCTATTTTATACTAAGCAAGGAACTGATAACATGATCTTCCATGTGACACCACACACCATGTTATCTATAACGCAAAGTAATAGGACTTCGTGCATGTAAACAAGCACATAGTGTAGTTGTGATTCTCTTTTCATAACTAAGATGTTCATATAAAGAAATCATGTCTTTCAGCATACACATCTTACAGGATCGGGCAACGGAGTCTTAGCCGAGCGAGGACTACGGACAGAAGTAGAGACGTGTCAAGGTCGGACGTCTCGAGATCCGGGAGTCTCGGAGGCCGAGCACGAAATCCTGGTCGAGGATCGGGAAAAAGACTTAGCTGAGTGGGGATCGCGGACAGAAGTAGAGATGGGTCGAGGTCAGACGTCTTAATATTCGGGTTCTCAGAGACTGAGCGAAAGTCCAACTAGAGGTTCCGGTTGGCAAAGGTAACTTCTCCAAGTGGAGTAGGTGAAGATGCATTCCCTGAGAAAGGGAACAGTTGGCGTCAGTTCTACCTAGGGTTTCGGTTGAAATCTAAAGTCAGAACCAATCAATTAAGGTATAAGATTATGTGTTTTGTCTTGTGTTTGTTGTCTTATAGGTACCTGGAGTTGGAGGAAAGATAGGAGAGCAAAACGCAGGAAAAATAAGACCTAGGAATGATTATGGAGTACATGCTCTAAATCCCGAAATAATAACGGACACATGTACTTAATCATTGTTTCTTTGATTTACCAATGAGCGAGATTTATTCTACTAAATCGATAGGCCCGATAAGTTGAGAAATAATATTATTTACATGGTGTGACATTGATTATTGATGGAATCCATGTCCTGGTGAGTCGGGATAATGATGCCTCCTTATGAGCTCATAAGGTTCATCATGTTAAATCTTGTAAGTGGACTATGATCCAACATGATGATAAGGATGAGTTATACTAGTCAAGGAGTTAAAGGTTGATTAATTAAAATTGTCAGTAATTTAAATTAATCGATGGGCATGCGATATCTTAAACACGGGGAGATGGATGTGCTCATAATAGGTGGAGCCCATATGAAAATATGGGGGTTGGTGAGGGAGTTCAATGGGGATCCTTTAGTAGAATGGATCTCCATTAATGGATCATATTTGGATCCATTAGCGGGCCAAGACCCAACTCCTCCTCAGGGTCCCTATCGTAGCCCTATAAATACCCAATAGGAGTCATGAAATAGGAGACTAATTGATCATCCAAGAGAACCCAAACCTCTTCTCTCTCTCTCTCTCCTAGGTCATGGCGTGAGTAGAAGGAGAAATCCCTCGGTTTTCTTCTTCCTCTCTTTTCCTCTCCCTCTCTTGTTGTGGACGACACTAGACAAGAAGGAATTGCTTCATTCTTTGTGGCGCACGGCAACAAGTGAAGAGGGAGGGTGGCTGGCGGCGGGTGGAGAGAATACAAGCTCCTTAGAGGTTTCAGCGTCGGCGATTGGAGGAGGTGGAAGCTCAGTAGGTAGGGAGGAAGAGAAGATCTTCTTCTTCTTCCCTTGTCTTCTCATCCTCAGCTCTCCGTCAGGGCGTGCGCAGCCGAAATCCAGGGTGACGACCGTCGATGGGGAAGAGGGAAACTGTTCTTCTTCTTGGTTGGTCGGCGGGAATAGAGAGGAAGGAGGAGGTGGCTGGCGCGGGTTCAAAGGAAGAAGGGGATAGGTTTTCCTCTTCTTCATTGTCTTCTTCATCTTCCTTCCACCATCTTGTGGCTGGCAATCCCTTGGAGAAGGGATAGGCGTTGGCAGCATCAAGGAGAGTGGTGGTGAAGGCCGGCGTAAGTCCTAGTTTCTAGGGTTTTGCATGGTGCATTGAAGAGAAGGAGAAAGGAGGATTGACTGGCTGCCCTTGGTGACTCTGGATCTTGTTAGATCATCGCCCACACAAGGTGTAATGACCCGACCCCTCGACCCGACCCCTCGACCCCTTGGGCGGCTAAATTTCATTTTTAGTGGCCCAACAACCTGGCCCCTTTGGTCGTCGACCGTCGTTCGTGCCGTTACTCACTAGGTCTTCCCACCCCTGGCCAGTGAATTTTTTCCTTCCTCAGGATTTGAACTCTAGACCTCCTGGCTAAGTACTAAAGTTTATGAATCCTGGTAGCCAAGTGAGCGTGGCTCACTTGGCTACCAGGATTCATAAACTTTAGTACTTAGCCTGGAGGTCTAGAGTTCGAATCCTGAGGAAGGCAAAAATCTACTGGCCAGGGGTGGGAAGACCTAGTGAGTAATGACACGGCCGACGGTCGACGACTAAAGGGGCTAGGTTGTTGGGCCCTAAAAATGAAATTTAGTTGCCCAAGGGGCCGAGGGGTAGGGTCGACGGGCCGGGTCGTTACAATAAAAAGGTGCCTTTTGATTATACATATGAGATTGTATCAGCGTGACTCTTATTGTTAGTATAACCTACTATGCATATCTATTATTTGGACTCACACCGTTGCCTATGTTTTTATTTCAAGTTGAGATAATTGGAGTCAGCAGAAGAGCCCAGCAGCCAGTCCCTACCCATCGCGACGACATGGTTTTATTTTGTACTTTGTAGTGCATTTGTTTTATATATTTATTTTAGCGATTTGTATATGTCATATGTGTCGTGTGCCCTAAGGGGTTTTTGTATTGGTTGTTTTATCGTAAGTCGGGTCGGTCCGCAGTCAGGTATTGTTTACTTTGTGTTATGGTTATGCTATGTCTTGATTTTGAGGCCTGAGGCTAAATTATTATTACGTGTGTTGTTTGGATTTTGTATGTATGTGTAAATTGTCCGTCGGACAGGGGAGGTGTTGTCCGATTTTATATTGGATTAGCGGCTCCTGGGTCTTGGGGCGTGACAATTTATTTTTGGTATCAGAGCCAGGTTTTCAGATACCTTGAGGACTTGTGGATTTACGGTGTCTATCTAATACCAATTTATTTTTGGTATTAGAGCGTAGGTTGCGATGCCTACTTATTTTATGAGTCTTTTCGGATTTGTTCGGAGTAGTTTTCTCGATGTGGTTGTCTAGGACTTGGCGCGATGGGACTTCTTCAGGCGACAGGTATTTCTTCTGATCTCTTGTATCCCTTATCCTAGTTGGGTATGGTTAGAAATTCTCTTATGTCATTGGATCATGTTATCATTCCTGTATATTAATGTATGGATAGGAATTCTCTCATGTCGTTGGATCATGTTACTATTCTTGTTTGTGTAGGTATGATTAGTAATTCTCTCATGTTACTGGATCATGTTACCATTCTTGTATATTTTGGTATGATTTAGAAATTCTCTCTTGTTATTAGATCATGTTACCATTCCTCTATATTTAGGTATGGTTTGGAATTCTCTCATGTTATTGGATCATGTGACTATTCTTGTATATTAAGGTATGGTTAGAAATTCTCTTATGTCATTGGATTATGTTATTATTCTTGTACCCGTCTGGTAACTTGCTAAGATCTGATGACTTAAAGTCAATCAGTTTATAGTAATCATGGTCAGGATTGACTAGGAAGGAGATTAGTTGGCTTGTTGCGGACTTGTCTAAATGTGGAGAATGTTGATTCTTGTGTGATACCAACATACGGGTTGGAAGACGAGGGTCAAACCTGTCAACAAGATATTGGAGGTTGAGGATTTTTTATTTTTCCTGGACCTTATTATTCATAGTACTGGTACTAGCTACTATCAGCCGAGTGAGGACTAGGGATGCCTACTGTAATTGGCTCGATCAGTATTGGATCAATTCACGTTAGATCTTGGAGTTGCAAGTGTTTCTTATGTTGCGTATTTCGGGACAGATAAGCTAGATGTCATGTCTTGAGTATATGATATGCATTGATGCAGTAGGATAGCATTAGTTATACATTAGTACAATTAGTAGATGATTGATACATTCTGTTCTTTAGGGGCTTTGACCATGGATCACTTTTACTTTATTGTTGACCTGGAAAGTACATGTTGATGGGTGATTTGAGCTAATACGTAAAAGTATGGAGCTAGTTGCTTGACACTTATGGGTTACCGCTTGTACTCGGTCTGAATAACCAAGAAGGTACCTACGGACTTATGATTTGCGTCGAGGCAAATCACATACAAGACTAGGTCACCTCTAGTTAGATGATACCGAGGACGACCTGTGGGGAAATAAAAAAATTGCTTCATGAGTATGTTGAGATACTCCAGAGATATAACATGTCTCTATCTCCTTGTTATGGAGTAGGACTTTAGGGTTTTGACTATGGAGTGGAGGAATTAAACTGTATTAGATTACGAGGCGACGGTCAATGTGACTAATTAGTTGCTCCGCTATTCTATGAGGGATTTTGACTCATAGATTGTGTAACGCCCGCTTTTTTTTCCATAAAGCAGCGTTACGTTAACATAAGTAGGGCAGGTAGACATCATAAGGCAGCGGAATAACTTTAAACTTACACATACATGCACCTACTACCATTCCTAACATAATGACATTAACTTCATATTTAGCATCATATCATGTCATACTTAACATCATGTCATAGAGTCACATAAGTCATCATTTAAGCATATAAGTAGCAAACGTAAAATTCTAGCATAAGACTGGTAAACAGATTGTTTTCTTGGCCAAGTCACTACCACACACACACATTCTTGCCCTCCTGCTGCTTCCTTATTGTCCCCTTACGTGATCTGCGGTATAAGGAAAATAAAACTATAAGCACATAAGCTTAGTAAGACTCTTTCCTACTCACTAAAACCATTCATCACTAAATTGTGAGCACGTGAAACATTAACATACTTGGTGTGCTCTACATAGAACATATGCATCTAAATCATTTAGCCTATATCTAATGTGGCATGATACATAGCATAAACATGAACATAAATAAATACACTTAACATGGCACGATACCTGACGTAAATATAAACATAATAAACATACTTAACATGGCATAATACATGACATGAACATAAACATAAATAAACATTCTTATCATGGCATGATATATGGCATAAACATAAACATAAGTAAACATTCTTATCATGGCATGATACATGGCATAACATAGACATAAGGTATGAACCAACCTGTATGGCATAAACATAGGCATGCTTTCTAACATAGCATATGGGCATCTTCTTAACATAATCATAACATAAATCGTTTACTATCATGCATATGTCTTAACATGAAACATAAGCATAAGACATTACTATCATGGCATAATGCATATCATGAATGAATGCATGAGTCAAATGCATAAACATAAGGATGCTTAACTTTTAAAATCATACTTTTAAATACTTAAACATAATCATCACATCATTGGGGTCCCCGGCTTGTACCGCATACATACATCATGTGCGCGCATCCCTAAGTAAATACGAGGTAGCTAGCCTCGACCTACTAGGGTAAGGACAGCATAGTCGGTAGTCCCCGAACCGAGGCGTTCTTAAGGTGTCCATCCCTGTTGCACAGCTTCGGTAGTGCCAGAACCGTGGACAGCATAGTCGGTAGTCCAGAACCGGGGCGTTCTTAAGGTGCCCATCCCTTGGACCCATACTTCGGTCCGGTACAAGCCCATTCATAAAGTAAAATACTTTACATGCTTCATCATTCATAAGACATTCATGGTATATTTAAACATAGCATAACCTTGTTACATGAAGCATGACTTAAAACATGCTTGTCCTTTCATTGTTCATACTTAATGCATAGCATCATGATGCCTTGAAGGCATGAGCATTATCTTCATTCATAAACATGGCATGCATCTTCTTTCATAAAACATGACATGCATCTTCTTTCATAAAACATGGCATGCATCATCATTCATAAAACATGGCATGCAACTTCTTTCATAAAACATGGCATGCATCTTCATTCATAAAACATGGCATGCATCTTTATTCATAAAACATGGCATGCATCTTCATTCATAAAACATGACATGCTTACATAAAACATCATTCCTATTCCTAGTGTTTGCATGATCATGGCATCTAAGGTAAGCATTGCATTATATTCATTGAACATGATACATTTACATAGACCATTATCCTAATCCATGGAGCTTGCATGGTCATGATACATAAGGTAAGCATTTCATTTCATCCATAAGCATGGTATCTATCACAAGCATGCATAGGTAGAACTTCCATAAACATGCTACCTACTATCCAAGTGCATGGCATAGAACATAAGACCTTCATGAATAACCCTATTAAGCATGACATCTAATCATAAACATACAACCATGAAACATGGTACTTAAGGTTAGGGTTAAAGGTAACATAATTTCTACCACATGCTTGAACCTATATATATACTTCATAATAAGCCATAAACCATCATTCTTCAACCCTAACTCCTCCCATACCCTATTTATCTTGCTTGGCCGAAACTTATAAGGGGGAGTTCCATCATTCAAATGGCATGTAAGGTAGCATAAGGAAAAGGAACAACCATACATTACCCATAAGGCCATAAGAAGCCATTAGGGCTCATAATTAGGGTTCACCCAAACTTTTAGCCCTATTTTCTAGGGTTGGCCGAAACATGCTTGGACCATGGGTGCATGAATAAATTCATAAAATTTCCAATTAATCATCTAACACCTTCCATACCATACCATAGGAGCCATTGGACCCCTTACTTGAGGTATGCCCCAACTTCTTGCCCTAGAACCCTTCTTGGCCGAAACCTTTAGCGTCACAAGGCCTTGTGAAAATTCACACAAATCACCTTCAACCTCCCTTTGAATCATGGGGATACCCAAAGTACATACTTGAAAGGTTAGGCCCAATCCTAACCAAAGAATCATGGTGAGGGTCCCAAACCCTAAGGGGTCTTTAGGGTACTCCAAAAATTCCCCAAAAATTATATTTATTCTATATTCATCATGATAACACATTAGAAAACATGAGAGGGGTTTTTAATATCACCTTGGACCCAAAACCTATAGTGGCTGAAACCCTAGGGTTAGGGTTCATGGCTCTTTTCTTTTTTTTCCAACATAAAATCTCAAACAAGACTTTCATATCATGGTAAACTTCAAGGAGAGCTATTATACCACAGGTGAGGGAGTCTTACCTTAGACTATCTTGATTATAGACCTTAGGTTTGAGAGAAGGATGAAGATCTTGTTGTCTCTAGACCACCCCTAGCCTTTACAACCTTGTGAAAGCCTTGGATGTTGGAATAGAGACCTTCTTGTGAATTTTTCCCAAGGGAAAACCCACCTTGGAGTTTTGGCTAGGATGAAGAAGGAGGAGGGGAGAAGGGTGACTTGATGGAAGAAGAGAAGTAACCCCCCATGCCCTCTCTTTATAACACTTTAAGGAGGTAAATGAAGAGTCTCTTCCCTTCATGACCCTTCATTTTCCCCTAAGTCTTAACCAAAAATCTACTTCATCCTCTACTAGCACTCCCTTGCTAGGTGAATTGGTTAGAGCATGCATGGTGGTACAAGAGGTCCAAGGTTCAATCCTTGGTCCATGCACCTTATTTTTTATTTTATTTTTATTTTATTTTTCCCATAATTCCGAAAATTCCCTAAAAATTCCTCCATAATCATGTTAATATTCCTCATTAAACCCCTTTATATTTATATTAATTTTTTACCTAAAATCCACCAATAATTATGGTACTAAAAAGCCCATATAAGGCCCATTAGTACTTAGTTTTCTCAATTTAAATGAGAAAACATGGATTTCTAGGCCAAAGTTCGTATTAATATTTCTAGGTACCTCGGAAAATTATCTAGACATGCTCAATATTTTTAAAGAAAATATTAAGAGAATTTTTCGGGTAGTTACAATCCCCCATACCTCGTGAAAGTTCGTCCTCGAACTTAGAATAACTCTGGGTACTTGCGCCTCATCTCGTCCTCGCGTTCCCAGGTAGCTTCCTCGAACCGTTGACTTTGCCATAGGACCTTGACTAAGGGTACCTCCTTACTCCTTATCTTCTTGACTTCCCTATCCAAAATCTGGATAGGTCTGCTTTCATAACTTAGGTCCTCCTGAACTTGTACTGTCTGTGGCTCGATCACTTGGTCCATATTTGGGATACACTTTTTAAGCATGGACACATGGAATACATTATGGATAGCCGACATCTCTGGAGGCAGCTCTAGCTCATATGCCACCTTACCGACTCTTTTCAGAATTAGGTACGGCCCCACATAACGCAGACTTAGTTTTCCTTTCTTCCCAAATCTTGTCACCCCTTTCATAGGAGCCACTTTAAGGAACACTAAATCTCCAACGTTAAATTCCAGTGGTCTACGCCGGACATCTGCATAACTCTTCTGCCGGCTCTGAGCAGCTTCTATTCGTTGTCGAATATTCTGTATAGCTCGGGTGGTACTGTCGATGACATCCGTTGTGAGCCCCATTTCCTTCTTTTCACCACTTTCGTACCAACAGATCAGAGACCTACATCTCCTCCCGTACAAAGCTTCATAAGGTACCATTCCGATAGTAGCCTGGTAGCTATTGTTGTATGCGAATTCCGCTAAGCATAGATATCGACACCAACTTCCTTTGAAATCCAGGGCACAAGATCGGAACATGTCTTCTAGTACTTGATTCACCCGTTCAGTTTGCCCGTCAGTCTGAGGGTGAAAGGCGGTGCTAAATCGTAATTTAGTGCCGAGAGACTTCTGAACACACTCCCAAAAGTGCGACGTAAAACGACCATCCCTATCTGAGATGATGATCTTGGGAACTCCATGAAGTCTGATTATCTTCTTAACATATAATTGAGCCAGTTGCTCCATTGAATCAGTCATCTTGATTGCCAGGAAGTGAGCAGACTTCGTCAGCCTGTCCACAATTACCCAAATCGCATCATATCCATTCGTAGTCCTGGGAAGTCCTGAAATAAAGTCCATAGAGATGTCTTCCCACTTCCACTCCGGAATCGCGAGTGGCTACAGAACTCCTCCAGGTCGCTGGTGTTCTGCTTTTACTTGCTGGCAAGTCATGCAAGTACTAACATACTGAGCCACATCCCTCTTCATACCGGACCACCAAAACATCCCCTTCAAATCTTGATACATTTTGGTGGATCCTGGATGCATCGAATAAGGGGTTCCGTGAGCCTCTGCTAGTATTTCCCTTCGAAGTTCCGGATCATTAGGAATACATAAACGATCCCTAAGGTAAAGTACTCCCCCGTTGGCGATATGAAAACCATTGCCCTTTCCTTCTAGGATTTCCTGTTTTATTTTCTGAAGACTCAGATCACCATTTTATTTTTCCAATATGTCCTCAAACAACGTGGGTGATATTGTTATGGTGGAAAGCCGTCCGGTGACGACCTCAACTCCAAAATTCATCATTTCTCTTTCGAGTGGTCGAGGTAATATATGTATAGCCATCAAGGTGGCACTTGACTTCGGCTGAGTGCATCGGCCACATTGTTTGCCTTCCCTGGATGGTAGAGGATCTCACAGTCATAGTCCTTCACCAACTCGAGCCATCGGCATTGTCTCATATTCAGGTCTTTCTGAGTGAAGAAATATCGCAGACTCTGGTGGTCTGTATAAATCCTACACTGCACTCCGTATAGATAATGCCTCTATATCTTAAGAGCGAAAACCACCGCGGCCAGTTCCAGATCATGAGTGGGGTAATGCTGTTCGTGTTCCTTGAGTTGTCTAGAGGCATAGGCAATAACCTTTCCATTCTGCATAAGTACAGCTCCAAGTCCCAGTTTAGAGGCGTCGCTATACATGTCGAAGCTCTGATTACATTCTGGAAGGGTAAGGATTGGAGCGCTTGTAAGTTTCCTTTTTAGTTCCAAGAAACTTCTTTCGCAGTTCTCCGTCCACTCGTACTTTTTATCATTTTGAGTGAGAGCCGTGTGAGGAGCTGCAATTCTTGCGAAGTCCTCCACAAATTTTCGGTAGTATCCTGCCAATCCGAGAAAGCTTTGGATTTCATTGGCGTTCTTCGGCCGGCTCCAGTTATTCACAGCTTCAATCTTTGTTGGATCTACCATAACCCCGTCTTTAGAAATAATATGGCCCAAAAAGCCCACTTGATCGAGCCAGAACTCACATTTGGAAAATTTTGCATACTGTTGCTTTTCCCCAAGAATCTGTAATACTATCTTCAGATGCTCGGCGTGCTCTTCTTGGGTCCTCGAATAAATAAGGATATCGTCGATGAAGACGATCACAAATTTGTCAAGGAAAGACGAGAATACCCGATTCATAAGGTCCATAAACATAGCAGGAGCATTTGTCACGCCGAAAGGCATAACAACAAACTCAAAGTGCCCGTACCTTATTCGGAAAGCCGTCTTCGGAATATCCTCCTGTTTTACTCTAACCTGATGATAACCAGATCTCAGATCAATTTTCGAGTAAACAGTGGCTCCCTTTAATTGGTCAAACAGGTCATCTATCCTCGGAAGGGGATACCTGTTCTTGATCGTTACGTTGTTCAGTGCTCGATAATCTATATACATTCGTATAGATCCGTCCTTCTTCTTCACAAACAGTACCGGAGCTCCCCACGGGGGAATGACTAGGGCGAATAAATCCCTTATCCAGCAACTCCTGTAGCTGTTCTTGAAGCTCCTTTAATTCCGTCGGCGCCATACGGTAAGGTGCCTTGGAGATTGGGTTAGTACCAGGAACTAATTTGATCTCGAATTCCACTTCTCTATCGGGAGCTAATCCTGGTAATTCATCCGGGAATACCTCTGGGTAATTGCATACAACTCTGACATCCTCCAGCTTCTGGTTCTTCATTCGACTGGTGTCAACCACATATGCTAGAAATCCAGTACATCCTTTGTCTAACATCTTCTGAGCTTGGAGAGTTGATAAAGATTTCCCGGTTCTTTTCCTTGGCTCTCCAATGAATTCGAACATAGAACCTGCCTCAGGTCGGAAGACCACCTTTCGCTTACGGCACTCAATAGAAGCATCATATTTACCCAGGAAGTCCATTCCCATTATAACATCATAATCTTGCATGTCGAGTACTATCAGATCGCAGTAAAGTTCCCTTTCTGCAATTCCGACCGGCACCGCACGCAACACATGAGTGGATGTCATTATTTCTCCCGAAGGTAGGGTCGTTAGGAACTTGCAGTCTAACACTTGTGGAAGCAAATCTATCTTCTTGGTATATGACACAGAAATGAACGAGTGCGTTGCCCCAGTATCAAATAATGCAGTAGCATACTGACTGAAAATAAGTATATGACCTGTGACAACCGTAGAAGCTTCCGCAGTGTCCTCCTTGGTAACCGAGAAAACCCTGGCATTCATCATTGTCGGTTGGGCCTCCAGCATCGGGGTACCTTCCAGCTCAGCTTGCATATGGTGTAGTTTCGCTGGGGCACCTTGGTACTGGACGAGTTGTTGGGCAGGGGCCTGGTTCTTGGTAGGACAATAAGCCGCCATATGCCCTTCCACTCCACAGGTGAAGCACTGATTCGTACCTCTTCGGCATTCCCCGGGGTGCATTTTTCCGCATGTCGCGCACAGGATAGGCTTGGCCTGTTTATTTGCTGGGCCCCCTTGGGGGTTGTTCCATGGCTTTCGTTTACCACTCTGGTCTCCCTTCCAGTTGCTATTGGCACCCTGGGGTTTCTGCCCTCTTTCATTTACCGCCTTCCTTTGCTGATTGATATTATTTAGATAGTGCTCAGTGAGTAGGGCGCTACTAAACAGCTCCTCAGCGGCCTGCGGTCTGTTAACTCCGCCGGCCACGTTCATAGCTATTTCAGGCAGCAACATTTTCAGCATAAGTCGGACCCTTTCTTTCTCGGTGCGCACCAACTCGGGGCATAGACGAGCCAGTCGGTTGAATTTCTTCACGGCTTCATTGACCGAGAGGTCACCCTGTCGAAATTCTGTGAATTCGTCGTAATGTTTGTTTGTGACACGCATGTGAAAGAATTCCTCGAAGAATTCCGACTCAAAGTCCGTCCACGTCATTTGGTTCACCTGTCTTTTGGCCTTGACCCTTTCCCACCACATTCTGGCATCTCCAGAAAGGCAGAATGATGCACACTTGATCTTCTCATGCTCCGGCCAATCTAGCAGCTCCATTGTACTTTCTACTGTCTTGAACCACGCTTGGGCGTCCCATGGTTCGCCAGCACTCGAGAAATTTTCCGGTTTCAGCCTCAACCACTGGATCAGATAAGCCTCTTGACGTGCTACAGTGGTTGGGCCCGTCGGAGGGTTCTGCGTAACTGTGGGTGCAACAGGTATAGCAGTTTGGTTCACTGGTGGAGTAATGGAATTTTCTTGCTGGTTCATCAGGGTATTAATGGTTTGCTGCTGCTCAGTAACTTGACGCTGGAGCTGGGTTACTAATTGCAGCAGGTCAGGCGACGGAGTTGTCTCGTTAAGTCGGTTACTCTGTCTTCTAGCCATGTTCTTCTTCACCAAGACAAGTATGGCCAATATCAGTTTTTTTTCTACCCCTATATCAGTCTAAATGTTCGATTCATAAAAGAGGATAAAATATCATTCATATTTACATATCCAAAAGTACTGTTCATCATAACCATCGTTCATACTTGCATATTCTAAAATCATAAAGTATCCTAAAAGACCTTACTATCATAAAATATGCAGAAAGGTACTTACTTGGAAGCGGCAGGAAGAAGGATTCATGTGTGTGTAGTGAGATGGCGATTGGCTCTGATACCAACCTGTAACGCCCGCTTTTTTTTTTCTTTCCATAAAGCGGCGTTACGTTAACATAAGTAGGGCAGGTAGACATCATAAGGCAGCGGAATAACTTTAAACTTACACATACATGCACTTACTACCATTCCTAACATAATGACATTAACTTCATACTTAGCATCATATCATGTCATACTTAACATCATGTCATAGAGTCACATAAGTCATCATTTAAGCATATAAGTAGCAAACGTAAAGTTCTAGCATAAGACTGGTAAACATATTGTTTTCTTGGCCAAGTCACTACCACACACACACATTCTTGCCCTCCTGATGCTTCCTTATTGTCCCCTTACGTGATCTGCGGTATAAGGAAAATAAAACTATAAGCACATAAGCTTAGTAAGACTCTTTCCTACTCACTAAAACCATTCATCACTAAATTGTGAGCACGTGAAACATTAACATACTTGGTGTGCTCTGCATAGAACATAAGCATCTAAATCATTTAGCCTATATCTAATGTGGCATGATACATAGCATAAACATGAACATAAATAAATACACTTAACATGGCATGATACCTGACGTAAACATAAACATAATAAACATACTTAACATGACATAATACATGACATGAACATAACATAAATAAACATTCTTATCATGGCATGATACATGGCATAAACATAAACATAAGTAAACATTCTTATCATGGCAAGATACATGGCATAACATAGACTTAAGGTATGAACCAACCTGTATGGCATAAACATAGGCATGCTTTCTAACATAGCATATGAGCATCTTCTTAACATAATCATAACATAATTCGTTTACTATAATGCATATGTCTTAATATGAAACATAAGCATAAGACATTACTATCATGGCATAATGCATAACATGAATGAATGCATGAGTCAAATGCATATACATAAGGATGCTTAACATTTAAAATCATACTTTTAAATACTTAAACATAATCATCACATCATTAGGGTCCCCGGCTTGTACCACATACATACATCATGTGCGCGCATCCCCAAGTAAATAGAGGTAGCTAGCCTCGACCTACTAGGGTAAGGACAGCATAGTCGGAAGTCTCAGAACCGAGGCGTTCTTAAGGTGCCCATCCCTGTTGCACAACTTTGGTAGTGCCAGAACCGTGGACAGCATAGTCGGTAGTCCAGAACCGGGGCGTTCTTAAGGTGCCCATCCCTTGGACCCATACTTCGGTCCGGTACAAGCCCATTCATAAAGTAAAATACTTTACATGCTTCATCATTCATAAGACATTCATGGCATATTTAAACATAGCATAACCTTGTTACATGAAGCATGACTTAAAACATGCTTGTCCTTTCATTGTTCATACTTAATGCATAGCATCATGATGCCTTGAAGGCATGAGCATTATCTTCATTTATAAATATGTCATGCATCTTCTTTCATAAAAGATGGCATGCATCATCATTCATAAAACATGGCATGCATCTTCATTCATAAAACATGGCATTCATCTTTGTTCATAAAACATGGCATGCATCTTCATTCATAAAACATGACATGCTTACATAAAACATCATTCATATTCCTAGTGCTTGCATGATCATGGCATCTAAGGTAAGCATTGCATTATATTCATTGAACATGATACATTTACATAGACCATTATCCTAATCCATGGAGCTTGCATGGTCATGATACATAAGGTAAGCATTGCATTTCATCCATAAGCATGGTATCTATCACAAGCATGCATAGGTAGAATTTCCATAAACATGCTACCTACTATCCAAGTGCATGGCATAGAACATAAGACCTTCATGAATAACCCTATTAAGCATGGCATCTAATCATAAACATACAACCATGAAACATGGTACTTAAGGTTAGGGTTATAGGTAACAAAACTTGAACCTATATATATACTTCATAATAAGCCATAAACCATCATTCTTTAACCCTAACTCCTCCCATACCCTATTTATCTTGCTTGGCCGAAACTTATAAGGGGGAGTTCCATCATTCAAATGACATGTAAGGTAGCATAAGGAAAAGGAACAACCATACATTACCCATAAGGCCATAAGAAGCCATTAGGGCTCATAATTAGGGTTCACCCTAACTTTTAGCCCTATTTTCTAGGGTTGGCCGAAACATGCTTGGACCATGGGTGCATGAATAAATTCATAAAATTTCCAATTAATCATCTAACACCTTCCATACCATACCATAGGAACCATTGGACCCCTTACTTGAGGTAAGCCCCAAATTCTTGCCCTAGAACCCTTCTTGGCCGAAACCTTTAGGGTCACAAGGCCTTGTGAAAATTCACACAAATCACCTTCAACCTCCCTTTGAATCATGGGGATACCCAAAGTACATACTTGAAAGGTTAGGCCCAATCCTAACCAAAGAATCATGGTGAGGGTCCCAAACCCTAAGGGGTCTTTAGGGTACTCCAAAAATTCCCCAAAAATTATATTTATTCTATTTTCATCATGATAACACATTAGAAAACATGAGAGGGATTTTTAACATCACCTTGGACCCAAAACCTATAGTGGCCGATACCCTAGGGTTAGGGTTCATGGCTCTTTTCTTTTTTTTCCAACATAAAATCTCAAACAAGACTTTCATATCATGGTAAACTTTAAGGAGAGCTATTATACCACAGGTGAGGGAGTCTTACCTTAGACTATCTTGATTATAGACCTTAGGTTTGAGAGAAGGATGAAGATCTTGTTGTCTCTTGACCACCCCAAGCCTTTACAACCTTGTGAAAGCCTTGGATGTTGGAATAGAGACCTTCTTGTGAATTTTTCCCAAGGGAAAACCCACCTTGGAGTTTCGGCTAGGATGAAGAAGGAGGAGGGGAGAAGGGTGACTTGATGGAAGAAGAGAAGTAACCCCCCATGCCCTCTCTTTATAACACTTTAAGGAGGTAAATGAAGAGTCTCTTCCCTTCATGACCCTTCATTTTCCCCTAAGTCTTAACCAAAAATCCACTTCATCCTCTACTAGCACTCCCTTGATAGGTGAATTGGTTAGAGCATGCATGGTGGTACAAGAGGTCCAAGGTTCAATCCTTGGTCCATCCACCTTATTTTTTATTTTATTTTTATTTTATTTTTCCCATAATTCTGAAAATTCCCTACAAATTCCCCCATAATCATGTTAATATTCCTCATTAAACCCCTTTATATTTATATTAATTTTTTACCTAAAATCCACCAATAATTATGGTACTAAAAAGCCCATATAAGGCCCATTAGTACTTAGTTTTCTCAATTTAAATGAGAAAACATGGATTTCTATGCCAAAGTTCGTATTAATATTTTTAGGTCCCTCGGAAAATTATCTAGACACGCTCAATATTTTTAAAGAAAATATTAAGATAATTTTCCGGGTCGTTACATATTGGGTGTATATGATTGGAGTATCTCGATGGTGCATCGAGATGTACGACCTGCTAAGGTGCAGAGGATGTGGAGTTAGCTGTATCCTTACCTTCAGTTGAGATATTGGACATTAATCAGGAGGCTAAAGATCTCCACTGGTTTTCGGTAATTATACACCCATCGTGGACCTATTAATTCACGGGATGATAAGGTTGATATCACCATAGACTTTCTCGTTGGTGTTGAGAGGTGGATTGAGATTGATGAATCTCTATGATAGGTTGTATTCTGAGGATTTTATTAGTGGATATGGACCTATCGGATTTGTAGCTTTTTGATGGATCATTGGGGAGATAAATGATCTTTCTGTGGGTGATTGTTTGGAAGTCTGCTATTGATAGCAGCATATGGAATGACATATTAGCGCAATCTTTAAAATTATATTTTATCTTCTGCTGGTCTATTAGAGTATATATATATACCTATATATGACTTGTGATGTTTGAGAGGATGTTATTGACTTGTGGATACTTGAGTGATACTCATGGATTTCACGTTTTACGTTCGAGGATCGGAGTATAGATTTGGCACCAGTAATCTTTGGATTGAGTGCCCTGGATAGTTGTGATGACTAAATGGTTATCCGAGTGTATCTGGTTTTCGGATGATAACCTCTGGATTGATAACTCCAGTTGTTCCGTATCAGTGTAACCTTAGGTTATCAGACAAAGTGGTTACTCATGATGAGTACAGACATGTTTAGCTACTAGTGTATGCCGTATGAGGAATGATGAAATTTGGGGACCAAATTTTTATTAGAGGGGGAGAATATTAAATATGGCAAATTCAAAACCAGTAAAATAAATTTTTGAAAAAATATATTAGAAGATTTAGGGTTATCAAGAGTGTAAATAATTTAACCCTATATATTATTTAAGGTTAATTATAATAAATGGGAGGGTTAATTGGTTAAAACCTTTATCCTAAGGGTAGAGGGTGAATTTGAGAAAAGTGAGGGGCTTTTCTATAAAAGACCCCCCCACCCTTTTATTAAAGCTCGTCCCTGCGCGAGCCCTAAACCACAGCTGAGCGCCGACCCGACTCCTTCCCTTCTTCAATCGCCCGCGGCTGAAGCCCACGCCACCTCCTCTCCTTTCCTTTTCTCCTTCGCGAACCCGAGCCCTAAGCCTCCGCCACAGCTATTTGCTTCCCTCGCGTGCCCTAGCTCACAACTGATGCCCTATCTTTTCCTCGTCGCGTGGATCCAACATCAACTCCTTCATCGCGGGCATAGAGGAACTGAAGCTGCTTGAAGCTACTTCCATCGTCTCTTTCGAGAATCCCTGCTTGTTCCCTCTGATCGCAGCTAGTTGGGACCGCGAATCGCAGGTAAAAAGCATCATCTAGGTTTAGTCTTGGATGTGTGTTCTGTAGGTGTTGTGTTGTTGCTGCTTAATGGTTGTTTTTGGATGTATCATTTCTAGACTGGTTTGATTTGGGTAGTTGAACTTGATAATCTATTTAGATAGCTTGATGAATTGTTGTTTCGATTTGCCTGGTGGGTTGGTAGTCAAATTTGATTAGACTCGTTCTTGTTGTATACCTTGATCGGATCTCAGATTGTTGGGGGAAATTCTTTATCGAGTTAGGTTTTGTTTCTGTCTTGGATTACATTTTAGTTTGGTCTCTTTGTCATGTGGTAGTTTTTCATGTACTACCTTAGACCTTGGAGGTGGTGTGTCATGGATGAGTTTTAAAGTTAATGCTTTTGAATTTGCTACTGTTGCCGTGAGCTCCATTTGGAGATGGAACAGAGGTTGTTTAGGTTTGGTGTTTGGGTTGAGAAATGGCTAGGGATCAGTGAATGATTAGGTATCCTGATTCCTTGTAAATGATGCTCTATATCAATGTGCCGGGTTAGATGAATAGGTGTTAGTCCGTTCTATGTTTTTCGATTTTATAGAATTGAAGTTAATTAAGGGAGTTGAAACATTTGGCAGCACTTTGGTTTATGCTTGCCGTGAGTTTGGGAAGAGCTATTGATTAACTTACGGGTTAGGTTTAATTTGGAATTTAAACCTAATAAGTCAACTTGATAAATCCAGGTTCCAAAATCTAATTGGAATCTAATTGGGGTAAGTTTGGATAATTAAGGATAAATGTTCTAATTATGGTTAATTAGATGAAATGATGATAATTAGAATGATCCTAATTAATTGAGACAGTTCGTATAGCTATCAATTACATATTATTGTAGCTAAACATAATGGCTTTGATATAGGACATTGATTGGATTTAGCACTGCTGATTATCAGATGAGAGGTTCTTTCTGATACGAGCATCTTACGATTGAGGCGGGTACCTTTGACTTATCTTTTTAGATATTGTCGTATTGCTATGCATGGTTTGTTATAGATAATAGTATGTTTATATGCTATACCTGCCTTAGTATACCTGTACTTGATATCTGTTGCATGTCCTTGAGGTTATCTCCCTTTTAGCTTCATACAGTCTCAATAGTTGTTATGTGTATATATATGTGCACAGATGTAGTGATATGTTCCCTCGCATTTAACATTGATGGATCATTGGTTATTTCGTTAGTATACCTAGTAGGTTACTTGTATCCCATGATATAGGATTTAGATGTATACCTAACACATTGAGGTGATAGATGAGGACTTGGTGGGTGTTGTATGTGTTCGGGTCATCCACCATCCTTGCATTGTTGCATTCTGACGATCATCGGCTCTTATGTAGTCTGAGCCCATCACCAGTTACATGAGGATATGCACACACACCCACTCAGGGGTAGTGGCTACCATAGAGTGTGTGTATTTGCCCTGTATTGCTCCGTTCGGCCACTATTTGGAGGGTGGTTCTGGGCGTGGTAGCAGCCAGGGAACCCTTCTCGTTCTGAGACATGAGAAGTTGAGAGCGAGACTCCCCCATTGCTTAGGGTAGGAGAGTGACCTCCGCCAACATCCTGTCCACTCGGTCACTCAGGAGCAGTGATAGCAGGGTGCGTACAGTTGTCATAGCTCTACCCACTCAGACGTTCATTTATGACAGGTGGACGATGATCTGAATGGTGTCAGGGGTGACACATATCATTGCACCATGTGCATATTTTACATCATGCATTGTTTGCTGCATTTGATTTCTGCACTTAATTGACATGCATATACTGGATACCTGTTTACCTTGGATTATGTGTTATACTTATTCCATAGGGATTTATTCCACCCCTCTGCAGCATAGATGGATTCTGGTATGTACCTACATTCAGTACCTTTAGTGTATGCCTTTCTATTGTATATATGAGACTGTATCAGCGTGACTCTTATTGTTAGTATAATCTACTATGCATATCTGTTAGGTATCCGCTGAGTTCATTTGGACTCACACCGTTGCCTATGTTTTTATTTCAGGTTGAGATACTTGGAGTCGCTAGAAGAGCCTAGCAGCCAGTCCCTACCCATCGCGATGACATGGTTTTGTTTTATACTTTATAGTTCATTTGTTTTATATATCTCTTTTAGCGATTTGTATATGTCATATGTGTCGTGTGCCCTAAGGGGTTTTTGTATTGGTTGTTTTGTCGTAAGTCGGGCCGGTCCGCAGTCATGTATTGTTTACTTTGTGTTATGGTTATGCTATGTCTTGATTTTGAGGCCTGAGGCCAAATTATTATTGCGTGTGTTGTTTGGATTTTGTATGTATGTGTAAATTGTCCGCCAGACAGAGGAGGTACTGTCCGATTTTATATTTGATTAGCGGCTCCTGGGTCTCGGGGCGTGACAATTTATTTTTCTCACTTGGCTACTAGGATTCATAAACTCTAGTACTTAGCCTAGAGGTCTAGAGTTCGAATCCTGGGGAAGGCAAAAATTCACTGGCCAGGGATGGGAAGTTCTTGTGAGTAATGGCACGGTCGACGGTTGACGACCAAAAGGGGCCAGGTTGATGAGCCACCAAAAATGGAATTTGCCCGCCCAAGGGGCCGAGGGGTCGGATCGACGGGCTGGGTCGTTACACGAGGTCCAAAAGGGGAGGGTCATACGGTAGTAGATTGCGAGGTAAAAGAAGAGATATATCACTCTTTGGCTCCTTCTTTCATTCTATTATTTTATATGATATTCTTGTTATTGCATGTGTATTAATTATCATGGCTTAATTAGTTGTTAATTAATATTGATAATTAATTATGTCATGGACCCTGAAGATAAACACAAAAACCGGCGATCTGCTCGTCGTCTTTTCCGCGGTCAATCGATTAGGCGAGTTACAAGGCTCGATCTTTGAGATTGACTAAGTTGTAACTTGAATCGATTAATACGATAACGAGACGGTCATTTGGGAGATAGGTCTCCATTCGAATTAAATTTTTAATACGTAGACATGGAGATGTCTCTCATGTTCGACCCCGTGTTCGCTTAGGAAACCCACCGAGCCATACCGTATTCCTATCACTGATGCCTAATGTTCCCTTTCCCGGGGAACGCGTCCTCACCTACTACACACTGGAGAAGTTGCGTTTACCAACCGGAACCTCCAATTGGACTTTCGCTTAGCCTCTGAGAACCCGAATCTTGAGACGTCCTATCTTGACCCATCTCTACTTCTGTTTGCGATCCTCGCTCGACTAAAGCTTTTGCCAACCGAGACCTCCGGTTGGACTTTTGCTCAGCCTCCGAGAACACGGGTCTTGAGAGGTCCGACCTCGACCCGTCCCTACTTCTGTCCGACAACCCTCGCTCGACAATGACTCCGTTGCCCGATCCCCAACTAGGACTAAGTGTTCAGTCCCCTGGACCAAGACTTCGTGCCTAGCTTCACTCACCAGGACTTAGTCCAACCTAGCTTCACTCGCTAGGACCCAGCTTCACTCACCAAGATTTAGTTGTGGGTTCGTTTAGAATCGATAGAGGGGGTGAATATCGATAAAAACATCGAATTAGTTAGAATATTACGTAGCGGAAAATTAAGTCAATGCTAACACACTTTCTTTTACTTGGTTTGGAGTCTAGAACGTCTCCTACTCTAAGGCCCACGGTCCTTGACCGTTTTCGTTGGGCAATTATATATTTCGAAAAATATTACAATAGTTGAAGCACGAATACAGATTAATGTTAAGCACGTAAAAACAAATACTGACGACCGGAAAAGGAATTGAAGATCGGAGTAGCAGGTCGTCGTTCTGGAGCGTTGTTGGCGCTTGGAACTCGAGCGCGGAGAAAACAGAACTAAGCGCTTGAGTGCTTGAGTTGGAAGAATTGTTCTCTAGAAGCAAGGGGTCAACCCCTTTTTATACAGACGTCGAGGGCGTCCTTGTTGTGTACGGCGCCTGCCACTTTGCCTATATGTACACGTCCTCATCCGTAGACTCGGCCAACGTCTATCCCTTTATCCAGGGCGCCTGGGACGTATAGGGTGCCTGACTGATCATGGGTGCCTCCCATGCTGACGTGGAGCCTCGGCTTCGTAGATTCTGGAATCACCCATCTGGGGAGCCTGTATCAATACATGCGCCTATATTCTTGGGCGCCTGAATCCTCTCAGGCACCTGAGATGCAAAAAACTCCTTCCTTTGTTCCTGCAACCAGGGTTAGTTCCAGAACAACAGTAATAATAAAATTAAGTACAAGTAATAGTCTACGTTGTCTTGGTTCTGACTTTGGGATTCCAAAATGGAACCCTAGGTCGAACCGACGCCTAATGTTCCCTCTTCCGAGGAACGTACCCTCGCCTACTTCTCTCAGGAGAAGTTACCTTTTGCCAACCGGCTCCTCTGGTTGGACTTTTGCCCGATCTTCCGGATCAGGACTTCGGTGCCCAGTCCATAACCAGGACTTATTGCCCAACCCTCGGTTAGGTCTTCGGTACCCAATCCCCGACCAGGACTTATTGCCCAACCCTCGGTCAGGTCTTTGGTGCCCAATCCACGACCAGGACTTATTTCCCAACTCTCGGTTAGGACTTCGTTTCCCAATCCATGACTAGGACTTATTGCCCAACTGTCGGTCAGGACTTCATGCCTAGCTTACCGAGGACTTTTTCCTATACACTTAACAGATCCATTATATAACGATTTAACCTTAACATTGAATCCTTTGCCATTATCGAAACCCAAGTTCGATCTGGTGCTTCCGGCACCGACAATCTCCCCCTTTTAGATTTATGGCAACCAAGTTCAAAAGTTAAGTTAAAACAAAAAATAATGCAGTTATTTCAAACAAACATACTCATTTTTCCTTTCTTTCTCAAAAAAATATTTTTGAAAATATATACATTTAAGCTCCCCCTGAAATAAATATTCTCCCCCTAAAGCTTTCAAAAACATGCAATTTTTCAAAATGAGTTTTTGATTAAGTGTACCCTTTTTGAGAAAAAAGTTAAAGTCTTTTCAAAGTAAAACCAGCAGATTTTGATAAAGTTACTTTTGCAAAAACTTTCAAAGTTGGAACAAGTTAAGACACCTTTTGGAAAACATTTTAACCTTTTTTTTAGAAGGGAATATTAACTTTTCTTATTTGTAACAAAATTTTGCACTTAAAATTTTCTGCACTTTAAAAAAATTTATGCATTCTGAAAATTTTGCAATTAAAAATTTTGCAAACAACAATTTTGCACTTTGAAACATTTTACACTTAAAAATTTTGCTCTTAAAAATTTTGTACTTAAAAAATATTTTGCACTTAAAAAGATTTTATACTTAAAAAAAATTCACTATTCTTTTTTCTTACTCTCCTGCTTTGCCATATATAAAAAAAACATGCTTGACGAAAGAATAGTGTATCAGAGCGAGTATAATGAAATTTTAAACTTATATTGAACCAATTCTAGTGAGTCCAAGCAAGGAAAAACTAGACAAACTAAATTGAATTCGTTCGGGCCCTATCTAACCTAGTTATATAACAACAGCTTTCACTAAGGTTAGTCAAGTTAAGTGATTTGATCAAGTTAGATTTTTGAAGCTTGAACACTTAGCTTGATTGTTGTTCAAATATTTTTATCGCCCCAACTGCTCTTGATGCACTGACTTAAAGCATCTTGAGTCAAGGCATAGACCTAAGCATCTCAACCCAATCTAGGTTATGAATCAAAGTGACCTAATGTGCATGTGAGATGCTGGCTTCCAGATCTATAGGTGCATGCAATTCTAAGGTTAAGTCCTAGGCTATGTTCATTGCGTATAAAATCCTAGTTTTAAAGGGGGTAAATTTTCAAAAAATCTTAGTCGAAAAAGAATTTTAAAATTCAAAACTTAATAAGAAAAATGATTTTTTGAAAGATATGAAATACTATAGTTTAGAGAAAAATTTTGAAACCATAAATGAGAACAGTCCTATTCTACTATGAACTAGCCTAACTTATAAGTCAAGTGTACAAAAAATGAAGGAGATAAATAAGTTAGGTGCATAGATGTAGCTAAGTCAAGTGCGTAACATAAGTCAACAAGTCAGCCCTACTAAGTAGGGAAAGTCAGATCATCAGAAATACAAGGCTAGACTACGAAGATGGGCCAGAATGCCAAAATGGGTCGGGCTGAAATATCGTCATCATCTCCTCATGTCGAGTCTGATGGGCATCCATCTGCTCGACGTGATGGGCCTCCATCTCCTCTCAGAGACTGTCGACCTCCATCTCTATCTGTGCAAGGCGCTGGTCCGTAGTTAGCGGAGGTGGTGGTGGTGGAGACTCTCACAAATGCTCCTCTATCTCGGCGGCGAGATTGGCTACCTCGACGTCTACCTCGTCGTCTGAGTCAATCTAGCGCGGAGCACCTCATCATCTCCAAGAAATGACCCTGGTGGTCGAGATGTCTACGACTACTAATGAAAAGTTCCTAGACCCTATCTCGTCAAATTCAGTCATCGTGATGACCTCTCCAGCAGAGATATCGCGACCATGGTGATGAAGGAGTGCGGTGAGAATATTACAGTAGGGTGTCCGTACTCTAGCATGGGTGGCGATACTGGATGCGTAGATGATCGTCTAGAACATGTGTAGACCAATGTCTATATCCAGGTGGTGGATCATCGCATAGAGTAGGAAGGTGTGAAAGGGTCGCATCAGTGCTACATCTCGAGAGGTCAGAGGGAGAATACAACGGATCAGGACTCGATACACAGCATAGTCCTGAATGCGCAGGTCGACGGACCGAAATCTCTTTACCATTGGATCCCTCGCATCTCCGAAAAAGTAAGAGTAGAGAGTGTTAAGTGTGTTGTGTGAATACGGAGGAGCGAAGGGAAGGTCCATAGGAGGATAGCAACAGAATGTGGACTGAGAGGGTCGTAGTCCAATAAATATGTTGAAGAGTGTAGGCGTGATGGTAAGTGGAATGGTCTGGACAGTAGTGGTATAGCAAAGGTCATCAATTTTAATCAAGTTGTTGTAAAATTTGGCACACAGGGTTATGTTGATGGGACTGGTGCAATATACTAGCTGCTCTAGCTGGTAGAAGATAATGACGTCTATGGCTAAAGGGAATGACTGGGTAAAGATGTTTCTATTTAAATAGCTAGTCTTAATAGGTTTATATGTTGTGTGTGTGAACTTATTAAAGAGAGCTAGGGTAGGAAATCTCGGGTCAGGACTGGGCTCGGCACCAGGATCGGTAACTCAACACTTACTAAGTAAATAATAATAATAAAAATTAACATTACTAATCGAAATGAAATTGAAAAACCAAACGTAAAATTATAACTAAGTCATACCGGGGAAGCATTGTAGGAAGAGGAAGGTTGGGGCAGTTTGGGGTCACCTTAGAATAGAGGAAAAGATTACTTGTGGTGTAGAGATATAGGCTGTGGGCGTGGGTTTATAAAACTCTTCCCGGGCGCCCGTGAGTCGTCCAGGGCTCCTGTGACAGGCAGTGAGGCGCCCAAGACTGTCTCGGGCGCCTGAGCTCAGTTTGCTCAGGTGATGGCAGTGTTGACTGCCTCAAACACCGAGAAAGGTTTGGGGCGCCCGTGAGGGTTCTCGGGCGCCCTATTTGACTAGTGTTTGACCAAGCAATAATTATTTCAATTAAGTCCAAGGTTCCAATGTAGTTATGTTCAAACTTAGTTTCATTAACAACAATGACTTATTTTGAAATCTCTAAGGTTTTTCACATTTGACACAGTTAAATTTGAAACTGTTATGTTGAAACATAAATTTTGAAAAATCTTAAGTGTCAAAAAGAATATGAGGCGAAATTAATTTTCGACAATATTAAGTGAAATTAATTTTGAAAAAATCAAGTGAAGTTAATTTTGAAGATATTAAGTGAAATTAATTTTGAAAATATTAAGTGACATTAATTTTAAAAATATTAAGTGAAATTAATTTTTAAAATATTAAGTGACATTAATTTTAAAAATATTAAGTGAAATTAATTTTGAAAATATTATGTGACATTAATTTTAAAAATATTAAGTGAAATTAATTTTGAAAACATTAAGTGAAGTTTTAAATTTGAAAAATTGATTAAATATATATTAAGGGTAGAATTAATTTGGTTGGTTGGGTTGGACTACATTATTTGATCCTAAACATCACACCCAATTCTAAGTGATAAAACAGGTTTCCTTATTTGTTTTGTGAGATGTATTATTTTTATCTTTGATTTTATGTTAATTCTATGATTTAATTAAAGCTTGAGTTAGATTTGAGTTTATCAAATAATAATTTAAAAGTGAGTTTCGATAATTGACTTCCAGGTCTTGGCGAGACACAGGTCTTTGTTGGTCGTAGCCTTATTGGATCAACAACCCTTTCCTAGACAAAGTGTAACGACCCAGAAAATTTTCTCAATATTTTCTTTAAAATATTGATCAGGTCTAGATAGTTTTTTTGGAACCTAGAGACACTAGAGCGAACTTTAGCCTAGTTATCCATGATTTTCCCATTTAATTTGAGAAACTAAGTACTAATGGGCCTTATATGGGCTTTCCTAATACCATGGTTATTAGTGGATTTTAGGTAGAATGTAATAAAAATATAGATGGGATTTAATTAGGAATATTAGTATGATTATGGGTGGGTCTTAGGGGAATTTTCGAAAATAATAAAAAAATAAAATAAAAATAAAATGCATGTACCAAGGATTGAACCTTGGACCTAGCATACCACCATGCATGTACTAACCAATTCACCTAGCAAAGGAGTGGTATGAGGGAATGAAGTGGATTTTTGTTAAGGCTAAAGGAATTGAAGAGTCACCATAAGAGGAGGCACCATGTCTCTTCACTTGCCCCTCTTCATTGTGAATAAATGAGAGGAATGATAACTTAACAATTAAGATAGTTATTCCCTCTTCTCTTCATCCACCAAGCCTCTCCTCTCCTTCTTCTTCCCTCTCCTAGCCGAAACCCACAAGACCCCTCTCTCTTGGAAAGGTTTCACAAGGGAACTTGATCTTGAAGATCAAAGACTTTCTACAAGGATACAAGGGCTAAAGAGAGGCCTAGGGTCAAGGAGCTTTCTTTTGGCTTCTCCATTCAAGGTGATAATCAAAGACAAACCAAGGTAAGACCCCCTCACCTGTGGTATGATTGTTCTTTGATGCTTAACAAGATTTAGACTTTTGTTTAAGATTTAAGTTGAGGAAACCATGAAGTGGAGCCTCTAGGGTTTCGGCCAAGGTTGATGTTTGGGCTTAGGGATGATGTAAACTCTCTTTTGTGCACTTAAATGTTTTATTATGATATGTAAGACATAGATTATGATTTAGGGAAAGTTTGTGGCACCCTAAAGTTTCCTAGGGTTTCGGCCCATGTCAACATAGGATGAGGTCTAACCTTTCAAGCATGTTTAGTATGTTTCCTATGATTTAATGGATCTTAATGGTGAATGATAGGAATTTTTTTCATATGTTTGTGACCCATTAGGGTTTCGGCCAAAGACAAACAAGAGGGCTAGGAAATTAGGTTGGCTCCAATTATGGGGTCAAATGACTTACTATGACATTGTATGAATGTATGGGTTCTTCTTTTTCCTATGGACTTTTGCATGTTGGTTGAATGATGGGGTCTTTCCCCTATTGAACTTTCGGCCAAGAGTATAAGTTAGGGTTTGGGTTGGGTTAAGTTTAAAAAGAGACTTGTTTATGGGTTACTAAGATGTATGTATATGATTAAGTATGTTGTAGGAATTTTTATGTGACCTAAAACCTAACTTCATGTAAAATGTGTCCTGACTTTGTATATTAGGTCATGTGCTATGATGATACACAAATGTTTAGACCATGTGCCATGAACCTAGGGAAATGTATCGTGTATGAAAAGATCTAGGCATGTTTTCCTATGTACCATGACCATGCAAGCATTATGAATGATATGTATGTATGCCATGTTTTATGCACGATATGTATGTAAGCCAAGTTTTATGAATGATATGTATGTATGCCATGCTTTATGAATGATATGTATGTATGGCATGTTTTATGCACGATATGTATGTAAGCCATGTTTTATGAATGATATGTACGTATGCCATGTTTAAGAATGAAGATGATGAACGAAAATGATAACCATGGCCCTAAGACAAAATGATGTAAGCATGACATACCTTATGAATGAAGATAATGAATGATGATGAATGTTCATGCCTTTAAGGCATTATGATGTTAAGTATGAATGATGAAATGTTAAGTATGTTTATGTCATGCTAAGGGATGGACACCTTAAGAACGCCTCAGTTCTGGAACTACCGTAGCTGTTCCTATTCTTATGTCATGTTTCATGAAACAAGATGTTGTTTATGCCATGCATGTTCTATGAATGATGAAGCATGTTATGTAATTTATTTTAAGAATGGGCTTGTACCGGACCGAAGTAAGGGTCCAAGGGATGGTCACCTTAAGAACGCCTCGGTTCTGGACTACCGAAGCTGTCCACGGTTCTGGGACTACCGTAGGTGTCCAACATGGATGGGCACCTTAAGAACGCCCCAGTTTTTGGAACTACCGTAGCTGTTCCTACCCTAGTAGGTCGGGGCTCGCTACCTCGTATTTACTTAGGGATGCGCGCTTATGACGTATGTATGTGGTACAAGCCGGGGACCCCAATGATGTTATGATTATATTTAAGTATTTAAAAGTATAATTTTAAACTAAGCATCCTTATGATATATGCATTTGACGCATGCATTCATCCATGTTATGCATTATGCCACGATAAGTATGTTTATGCAAAGTATGTTAATGCAAAGTATTTTTATGCAAATGATTATGTTTATGTTCATGTTAAGTATGATCCCATGATTATATTTATGTTCATGCTAAGAATGGTGCCATGATTGTATTTATGTTTATGATAAGAAGTATGCCATGATAAGTAGGATTTAAGCATTATGTTTATGATTATGCGACGTATGGATTTTTGTGAGTAGGAAAGGGTCTTACTAAGCCTATGTGCTTATAGTCTTATTGTCTTATACCGCAGATCAAGCAAACGGAGGTTACTAGGTGAAGCAGCAGGAGGGGCCAAAAGTGTGTGTGTGGTAGTGACATGGCAGAGGAAAGAGGAAAAAGACTCTTCTATTATGTTTTGTGTTTTAAAACGCCTCTTTAGACTCTATGCTATACTTATAATAAGTTACTTGCTACTTATGATGCTTATGGATAAAGTAAGGAATATTATGCTTTAATATGCTAAGTTACAATGCTACCATGTTCATGAATGATAGGTTATGGCATATTTACATGTTCAAATACTAGTTGCATGGTAAAACGCATGTGTAAGAAGAAAAAAAATTGATTCCGCTGCATTAAAATATTCCTATGCCGTAGGTATGTGTATGTATGTTAGCGTAACGTCGTCTCTCTCGCCACACCGTATGGTGTGGGAAAAAGACGGGCGTTACAGGTTGGTATCAGAGCAGTTGCCATCTCACTACACACACATCAAGCCTTCTTCCTGCCGCTTCCAATTAAGTACCCTTATGCATATTTTATGATAGTAAGTACTTTTAGGATACTGTTCATGGCACAAGCAAGTATAGATGATATGTTATAATCCTAGAATATGCAAGTATGAATGATACCTTATGATAGCAAGTACCTTTAGGATTATGGAATATGAACGATATTTTCATTAGAATTTAATATGCGGGTAGAGATAAAAAAAAATTTATTATTGTAACTATTAAGGTAAGGGAAACTGATTTTATCTTGTGTGCTTTTCTCTGTATATATTTGTGAATTGAAAAAAAAACTAGTTTTGTACTGGTTTTGTCAGTTTTGTACTGACAGTGTCGTTTTTTTCAATTCCAGATGTTGCATGAGATCGGCACCACGAGTCGTTACCATGGGTGGAGTCGTGAGTTGATGGAGCAAATAGAAGAGGTGGAGTATAGTCCGGTCCATGGGATCCAAGGCAATATGGGGAAGTTGGACCGGCTATTCTGGAAACTCGAGCAGGAAGGGTTTCCAATCATGGATGACCATAGGATTGGAGCTCTGCTTCGTTCATTGCTCAATCGTGCGAGAGAGGTTGCTTATTAGATCTGGGGGCGGCATGGATGTCGTATCTCATATACGGAACTATGTAGGCAACTTCTTCACCATGAGTTTCCGGAGGATCTGGGGGACTCTGAGGAAGATGTTCGAGGAGGATCCCGAGATGTACGAGGAGGATCCCGAGATATATGAGGAGGATCCCGAGATGTATGAGTAGGATCCCGAGATGATCGAGGAAGATCCGGAGATGATCGAGGAAGACCCCGAGATGCTCGAGGGAGAGATGTTTGAGGAAGACTCTGGGATGCTTGAGGAGGATCCCGAAATGGCCGAAGAGGTTCCCGAGATAGAAGAGGAGGATCCGATGGAAACGGTAGAAGATCCTGAGGCAGGCCAAGGGGAGATGAACGAGGGGGTGATAGTCACCGCTATGATATTTTTCATTATGGGCGTGATGGCAGCCCATCTAGTTCACTGAGTTCGGATAGTTTTTGTATATAGACTTATAAGGTTTGATAAATAAATTTGTGTAAAAAAAAGAGAAACCTGTGTTCATAAACATGGTATGAATTGAGCACCATCATAACGTTAGTAATTAAGGTGAACCTAGTGTTAACGTAATGTTATATAACATGTACATTATATGAGTTACCAATCATGTAATATAATTATATTATACTATATAAAGCAAATGATAATAATATGAGAGTGTGTACTAATATAAGAATTAGTATAAATATGACTATACTAATTTACCGATTATATAGGTTCTTGATATGAGCCTACATACAGGTTGACCTGTATCCTTCCGACCTATAAGTTATCACCTACGCATATTATCCCATAAGCAATTATAGGTATTATAGTCACATGTAGAAAATTATCTGATAGCATATATACATAAGATTATAACACTCTCACCTATGTTAGCGTATAGCTTTAGTTCCATGATACTAATATTGATATAATTAATGGTATAAGTCATACGGTATGACTTAGGTTGGTACGCATAGGGAAGGGTCCTAATTATATTAACACTTATTATAGATTATGGGTCCACTATATTTTCATACTAATTAAAAATATTACTATTATCAACAAATATTTCACTGTTATTTTATATATAATATATAAGATTACCTTAAGTTATTTTATGGTAATATAATAAATAGGATCTCACCTATCCTATAATAACCATACCACTAATATAATTCGTAACTTAGGTTAAGAAATAATATTTCGGAAGCATACTATTATTAGGTTTACCCATAATTAAAATAAGTATATACTTATGATATATGCATATAATTATATCATGGAGTTATTAATGACACTAGCCCAATTATATGCCAAGGAGATAATCAGACTTCATGGAGTTCCCAAGACCATCATCTCAGATAGGGATGGTCGCTTTACCTCACATTGTTGGGAGTGTGTTCAGAAGTCTCTCGGCACTAAACTTCGATTCAACACCGCCTTTCACCCTCAGACTGACGGGCAAACTGAACAAGTAAATCAAGTACTGGAGAACATGTTACGAGCTTGTGCCTGGGATTTCAAAGGGAGCTGGTGTCGATATCTATGTTTAGCGGAATTCACTTACAACAATAGCTACCAAGCTACTATTGGAATGGCACCTTATGAAGCTTTGTATGGGAGAAAATGCAGGTCTCCGATCTGTTGGTACGGAAGTGGTGAGAAGAAGGAAATGGGGTTCACAACGGATGTCATCGACAGCACCACTCGAGCTATATAGAACATTTGACAATGGATAGAAGTTGCTCAGAGCCGGCAGAAGAGTTATGCAGATGTCCGGGGTAGACCACTGGAATTTAATGTTGGAGATTTAGTGTTCCTCAAAGTGGCTCCTATGAAAGGGGTGACGAGATTTGGGAAGAGAGGAAAACTGAGTCCGCGATATGTGGGACCGTACCTGATTCTAAAAAGAGTTGGCAAGGTGGCATATGAACTGGAGCTGCCTCAGGAGATGTCAGCTATTCATAACGTGTTCCATGTGTCAATGCTTAAAAAGTGTATTCCAAATATGGATCAAGTGATCGAGCCACAGACAGTACAAGTTCAGGAGGACCTACGTTATGAAAGCCGACCTATCCAGATCTTGGATCGGGAAGTCAAGAAGCTAAGGAACAAGGAGGTACCCTTAGTCAAGGTTCTATGGCAAAGTCAACGGTTCGAGGAAGCTACCTGGGAACGCGAGGACGAGATGAGACGCAAGTACCCGGAGCTATTCTAAGTTCGAGGACGAACTTTCACGAGGTATGGGGCATTGTAACGAACCAGAAAATTTTCTCAATATTTTCTTTAAAATATTGATCAGGTCTAGATAGTTTTTTTGGAACCTAGAGACACTAGAGCGAACTTTAGCCTGGTTATCCATGATTTTCCCATTTAATTTGAGAAACTAAGTACTAATGGGCCTTATATGAGCTTTCCTAATACCATTGTTATTAGTGGATTTTAGGTAGAATGTAATATAAATATAGATGGGATTTAATTAGGAATATTAGTATGATTATGGGTGGGTCTTAGGGGAATTTTCGAAAATAATAAAAAAAATAAAATAAAAATAAAATAAAAATAAAGTGCATGTGTAACGACCTAGAAAATTCTTTAATATTTTCTTAAAAATATTGAGCATGTCTAGATAATTTTCCGAGGGACATAGAAATATTAATACAAAATTTGGCCTAGAAATCCATATTTTCTCATTTAAATTGAGAAAACTAGGTACTAATGGGCCTTATATGGGCTTTTTAGTACCATAATTATTGGAGAATTTTAGGTAGAATTTAATATAAATATAAATAGATTTTAATTAGGAATATTAGTATGATTATGGGTGAGTTTTAGCATGGTTTCCTATTTAAATTGAGAAGTTAAGTATTAATGGGCCGTATATGGGCTTTCTAGTACCATGATTATGTGTAAATTTTAGGTAAAAATTAATATAAATATAAAGGGGTTTTAATGAGAAATATTAACATAATTATGGGGGAATTTCTAGAGACTTTTCGGAATTTTGGGGAAAATAATAGAAAAATAAAATAAAAATTAGTGCATGGACCAAGGATTTGAACCTTGGACCTCTTGTACAACCATGCATGCTCTAATCAATTCACCTAGCAAGGGAGTGCTATGAGGAAATGAAATGGAGTTTGGTTAAGGTTTAAGGGAAGAGGAAAAGACATCATGACTCTTCACTTACCCTCCTTAATGGGTTATAAAGAAGGGGGTTTGGGAGTTACCTTCTTCCTTCCATCAATTTCATTTTTCTTCCTCCTCCTCCCTCATCCTAGACGAAACCTCAAGGAGAGGTTCTCCATTGGAAAAGCCCCACAAGAAGGTCTCATCACCAAGATCTAAAGGTTTTCCAAGGCTACAAGGGCAAGGGGGTTCAAGTGTCCAAGGGATTTACAATTTCCTTCTCTTTTAAGGTCTAAAAATCAAGATTAACCAAGGTAAGACTCCCTCACCTGTGGTATAATAGTTCCTTTTGGATTTTAGCATAATATGAAGTTGTTTGAGATTTTATGTTGGGAAAAAAAGAAAAGAAGGCATGAACCCCAACCTAGGTTTCGGCCACTAAGATTTTTGGGTCCATGATGATGCTAAAAATCATCATCATGTTTTCTAATGTGCTCTCATGATGTTTAGAGATTAAATATAATTTTTGAGAATTTTTGGGGTACCCTAGGATCCCCTAGGGTTTCGGCCAATCCCATGAACCCATGGGTAGGGTTGAATCTAAACCCTCAAGCATGTGTTTTGTGTATTATCATGATATAAGGGAGATTGAGGGTGACTTATGTGAACTTTTACAAGGCTTTGTGACCCCACAAGTTTCGGCCAAGTTGGATAGTAGGGCAAAAGTCAGGGCTTTCCTCAAGTAAGGGCCCTAATGGCCCCTATGGTATGGTATGGTTGGTGTTTAATGGTTGATTGGGGATCTTAATGGAATTTTTCCATGCACCCATGCCCTTATAGGTTTCGGTCAGCCCTAGGAAGGAGGGCTAAAGGTTAGGGTTAGCCCTAATCATGAGCCCTAACAGCTTCCTATGGTCTTATGGATAAGGTATGGTTGTTCCTTTACCTTATGCTATCTTACATGTTTATGGAATTGATGGAACTCCACCTTATAGGATTCGGCCAAGCCATGTATCTAGGGTTTGGGGAGGAGTTAGGGTTCTAAGAATCATGGGTGATGCTTATTATGAAGTATATATATAGGTTCAAGCATGTGGTAGAAATTAAGTTACCTATAACCCTAACCTCAAGCACCATGTTTTATGTTTGTATGTTTATGATTGGATGCCATGCTTAATAGGGTTATTTATGAATGTCTTATGTTCTATGCCATGCGCATGGATAGTAGGTAGCATGTTTATGGAAGTCCTACCTATGTATGCTTATGTTATGTTGAGAACCATGCTATGTTATTGTGTATGTTCATGATAAGAATGATGCCATGATAAGTATGTTAGGTTTATGTTCATGATAAGAATGATGCCATGATAAGTATGTTATGTTTATGTTCATGATAAGAACGATGCCACGATAAGTATGTTATGTTTATGTTCATGATAAGAATGATGCATGCCATGTTGAATGAATAAAGATGCATGCCATGTTTATGAAAGAAGATGCATACCATGTTTATGAATGAAGATAATGCTCATGCCTTCCAGGCATCATGATGCTATGCAATAAGTATGAACAATGAAAGGACAAGCATGTGTTAAGTCATGCTTTATGTAACATGGTTATGCTATGAATGTCTTCTGAATGATGAAACATATAAAGTATTTTACTTTATGAATGGGCTTGTACCGGACCGAAGTATGGGTCCAAGGGATGAGCACCTTAAGAACGCCCCGGTTATGGACTACCGACTATGCTATCCACGGTTCTGGTACTACCGGAGCTGTACAACAGGGATGGGCTTTTAAGAACGCCTCGGTTCGGGGACTACCGACTATGCTGTCCTTACCCTAGTAGGTCGGGGCTCGCTACCTCGGATTTGCTAGGGATGCGCGCTTATGATGTATGTATGTGGTACAAGCCGGGGACCCCAATGATATGATGATTATGTTTAAACATTTAAAAGTATGTTTTTAAAAAGTTAAGTATCCTTATGTATATGCATTCCACTCATGCATTCATTTATGTTATGCATTATGCTATGCTAATAAGATTTTATGCTTAAGCTTCATGTTAAGAAATATGCATGAGAGTAAATGATCTATGTCATGATTATGTTAAGAAGATGCTCATATGCTATGATAGGAAGTATGCCTATGTTTATGCCATACAGGTTGGTTTACACCTTATAGACATGTTTATACCATGTATTATACCATGTTAAGAATGTTTATTATGTTATGTTTATACCATGTATTATACCATGTTAAGAATGTTTATTATGTTATGTTTATACCATGTATTATGTCATGCTAGGAATGTCTATTATGTTTATGTTTATGCCATGTAGCATGTCATGCTTAGAATGTTTACTATGTTTACGTTTATGCCATGTCTCATGCCATGCTAGGAATGTTCACTTATGTTTATGTTCATGTCATGTCAAGTATATGATAAGTGATTCAAGTTGTTATGTTCTGAGTAGAGCACCAAGTATGTTAATGTTTCATGTGCTCATTATGAGATGATGAATGGTTTTTGTGAGTAGGAAAGAGTCTTACTAAGCCTGTGTGCTTATACTCTTATTTCCTTATACCGCAGATCATTCAAGGGGACAATGAGGAAGCAGCAGGAGGGCAAGAACGCATGTGTGTGGTAGTGACTTGGCCCAGGAAACCATATGTTTACTGTTTATGCTAGAACTTTACTTTGGTTACTTATATTCTTGAATGCTTGAATAATGACTTATGGAACTCTATGAGGTGATGTTAAGTATGACATGATATGATGCTTATGTATGAAGTCAATATGCCAAGTTTCCATGTCATTATGTTAAGAATGGTAGTAGGGCATGTATGTGTAAGAATTAAGTTATTCCGCTGCCTTATGATGTCTACTTGCCCTACTCATGTTAACGTAACGCCGCTTTATGGAAAAAAAAGTGGGCGTTACAGCATGCACCAAGGATTGAACTTTGGACCTAGCATAACACCATGCATGTACTAACCAATTCACCTAGCAAGGGAGTGCTATGAGGGAATGAAGTGGATTTTTGTTAAGGCTAAAGGAAGTGAAGAGTCACCATGAGAGGAGGCACCATGTCTCTTCACTTGCCCCTCTTCATTGTGTATAAATGAGAGGAATGATAACTTAACAATTAAGATAGTTATTCCCTCTTCTCTTCATCCACCAAGCCTCTCCTCTCCTTCTTCTTCCCTCTCCTAGCTGAAACCCACAAGACCCCTCTCCCTTGGAAAGGTTTCACAAGGGAACTTGATCTTGAAGATCCAAGACTTTCTACAAGAATACAAGGGCTAAAGAGAGGCCTAGGGTCAAGGAGCTTTCTTTTGGCTTCTCCATTCAAGGTGATAATCAAAGACAAACCAAGGTAAGACCCCCTCACCTGTGGTATGATTGTTCTTTGATGCTTAACAAGATTTAGACTTTTGTTTAAGATTTAAGTTGAGGAAACCATGAAGTGGAGCCTCTAGGGTTTCGGCCAAGGTTGATGTTTGGGCTTAGGGATGATGTAAACTCTCTTTTGTGCACTTAAATGTTATATTATGATATGTAAGACATAGATTATGATCTAGGGAAAGTTTGTGGCACCCTAAAGTTTCCTAGGGTTTCGGCCCATGTCAACATAGGATGAGGTCTAACCTTTCATTATGTTTAGTATGTTTCCTATGATTTAATGGATCTTAATGGTGAATGATAGGAATTTTTTTCATATGTTTGTGACCCATTAGGGTTTCGGCCAAAGACAAACAAGAGGGCTAGGAAATTAGGTTGGCTCCAATTATGGGGTCAAATGACTTACTATGAAATTGTATGAATGTATGAGTTCTTCTTTTTCCAATGGACTTTTGCATGTTGCTTGAATGATGGGGTCTTTCCCCTATTGAACTTTCGGCCAAGAGTATAAGTTAGGGTTTGGGTTGGGTTAAGTTCAAAAGAGACTTGTTTATGGGTTACTAAGATGTATGTATATGATTAAGTATGTTGTAGTAATTTTTATGTGACCTAAAACCTAACTTCATGTAAAATGTGTCCTGACTTTGTATATTAGGTCATGTGCTATGATGACACACAAATGTTTAGACCACGTGCCATGAACCTAGGGAAATGTATCGTGTATGAAAAGATCTAGGCATGTTTTCCTATGTTCCATTACCATGCATGTTTTATGCACGATATGTATGTATGCCATGTTTTATGCACGATATGTATGTAAGCCATGTTTTATGAATGATATGTTTGTATGCCATGCTTTATGAATGATATGTATGTATGCCATGTTTTATGCACGATATGTATGTAAGCCATCTTTTATGAATGATATGTACGTATGCCATGTTTAAGAATGAAGATGATGAACGAAAATGATAACCATGGCCCTAAGACAAAATGATTTAAGCATGACATACCTTATGAATGAAGATAATGAATGATGATGAATGTTCATGCCATTAAGCCATCATGATGTTAAGTATGAATGATGAAATGTTAAGTATGTTTATGTCATGCTAAGGGATGTGCACCTTAAGAACGCCTCGGTTCTGGAAGTACCGTAGCTGTTCCTATTCTTATGTCATGTTTCATGAAACAAGATGTTGTTTATGCCATATATGTTCTATGAATGATGAAACATGTTAAGTAATTTATTTTAAGAATGGGCTTGTACCGGACCGAAGTAAGGGTTCAAGGGATGGACACCTTAAGAATGCCTCGGTTCTGGACTACCGAAGCTGTCCACGGTTCTGGGACTACCGTAGCTGTCCAACAGGGATGGGCACCTTAAGAACGCCCCGGTTTTTGGAACTACCGTAGCTGTTCCTACCCTAGTAGGTCGGGGCTCGCTATCTCGTATTTACTTAGAGATGCGCGCTTATGATATATGTATGTGGTACAAGCCGGGGACCCCAATGATGTTATGATTATATTTAAGTATTTAAAAGTATGATTTTAAACTAAGCATCCTTATGATATATGCATTTGATGCATGCATTCATCCATGTTATGCATTATGCCATGATAAGTATGTTTATGCAAAGTATGTTATGCAAAGTATGTTTATGCAAATGATTATGTTTGTGTTCATGTTAAGTATGATGCCATAATTATATTTACGTTCATGCTAAGAATGATGCCATGATTATATTTATGTTTATGATAAGAAGTATGTCATGATAAGTAGGATTTAAGCATTATGTTTATGTTTATGCGACGTATGGATTTTTGTGAGTAGGAAAGGGTCTTACTAAGCCTATGTGCTTATAGTCTTATTGTCTTATACCGCAGATCAAACAAACGGAGGTTACTAGGTGAAGCAGCAGGAGGGGCCAAAAGTGTGTGTGTGGTAGTGACATGGCAGAGGAAAGAGGAAAAAGACTCTTCTATTATGTTTTGTGTTTTAAAATGCCTCTTTAGACTCTATGCTATACTTATGATAAGTTACTTGCTACTTATGATGCTCATGGATAAAGTAAGGAATGTTATGCTTTAATATGCTAAGTTACAATGCTACCATGTTCATGAATGATAGGTTAAGGCATATATATATGTTCAAGTACTAGTTGCATGGTAAAACGCATGTGTAAGAAGAAAAAAAAATTGATTCCGCTGCATTAAGATATTCCTATGCCGTAGGTATGTGTATGTATATTAGCGTAACGCCGTCTCTCTCGCCACACCGTAAGGTGTGGGAAAAAGACGGGCGTTACACAAAGCCTTTTAAAGAAAGTTCATTTTCAAATTACTTTTTGAGATTCTCTGGTCTAACTAGCTTAGGATTTGGAGAGGTAGCTTCGGTTAGTTCCATCGGACTAAACAGACCAAATAGGGTACGCCTTACCCTACTTGACTCCTTAGACAAGCTTCCTTAACGTACTATCATCTCACCTCCTCCTAATACTATGTTGTTTGAGTTTCAAGTAAGTCTTGTCCTTAACTAACCATTTCTAAGTCCAAGCAGAATAATATTGTAAAAAAGAAATAAACAAGCATCAAGCAGCAAATCAAGAAAAAATCATTTAAGTATAAAAATGGTTTTTGTATAGGCTCCCCCTAGATTGAAGCATCGATATGGGCTAGGGAAGATGTGAATCTTGTCCTTGGGGATCCAATATTGGTTTGGTCCAGCTTGTTTGTCCAAACTCAGCTTTGGAACCCATGCTTGGACTCGGGTTCTAGATTGGTTCACTACAGAGTAATAAGATCTGTATCGCGAGTTGGTCTGATAGCCTAGTCCGGATCGATTAAGAACTGACTTCTATTTTCCAAGAATCATGTCAAGATTCTTGGAACCCGAAGTGAATCGTTCTAATGCGACTCTGAGTTCCTTGACATGAGTTTTCATGGAGGAATTCTCTTCCTCAAGCTTTTGAACTTGAGTCGAGGTTCCTTCTTGAACTGACTCGGTTAAGGAACTCGAGTTGACTTCCTCTTTCAGGAGTTTGACTTCCTGTCGGAGGGCTTCGATAACTACCATTTTGTTGATAAAAATAGGCTCCCAAATCCATGTTTTGATCCCTTTTTATATGCTTAAGTTTGCATTTACATTAGGTTTCATGAATTACCTCTATTTTAGCTTTTGATTCAAATCATTGTATATTTGAGATATTTTGGGCATTAAATTTGAATCTAATTTTGTAGGCTTCAAATGATCACGGACCTAGATCAGATTGGATCAAACTTGAGTCAAAATTGGATCCGGATCAAGGTGATCAAGCATCTGAGTAATATGGGTCGTCCGATCAAGAAACGGCTATATCTGAGCCATCCGTCAACTTCTGATCAATCCAAGCTCAAGATAGAGTTAATCAAGTTCATGGATCAAGATCTGAAGCTTGGAGCCAAATTAGAGTCCATCTGTCGTTGGATCAAGTTTAAGAGAGTCTAAGTCGTCCATTCAATGATCAGGGTAATCTGAGCCACCCATTGCAGATTTGATTGATCCAAGCTAAGGAGGAGCAGATCGTGGTCGTTGATTGAGATCTAGAAGGTTTAGGCTTGATCCGAGTTAATCTGACCGTCAGATGAGGCAAGGGAGATCACAGCCGTTCAATTTCAAATTGGATTAATTAAAACAGACATTCCGTCTTCCGCTCGAGCGTCGTCGCCAGATCACATTTGCTCAGTTTCTAGTTCTTCTTTGTTCTTCATCTCCGATCGCACGTGGCCACATCGGATCTGCACTTTGTTCAAGATTTCGAGTCTCCATGATCAACTCTCCGTGAGGTTTGCTACCAATTTTGTTGCTGTCGAGAGCCGGTGAGGGTTTCGCCGAGCTCTGCTTCGCCCGAGCCAGTTCCTGTCTGAACGCTGTCTTCACCGATCGGAATCCATCAGAGCGTTCGATCGGAGGGGTTCTCTGAGAGGCACCGAGGGGTTCTAAGCCGGAATTGGATCTAGCTGATCAAGGAGGAAAGGATTAGTGGAAGTCTTCAGCCAGAACACCAAATTTGACGCAGCTGATCAAGGGAGCTTGATCTTGCCGATTTTCAAGCTAGGGGGTTCTTAGCTCGATTCTTGTGTGATGACAAGAAGGGAGTCTTGGTGAAGTTAACGATCTGATGTTTATTTTGTTATTAATTCCGTTCTGAGTACATGTTTAGTTTCAATTGTGTCGAATCTGTCTCAGTTTCCATCAATTTACAGCTACTGATCGGTCTGTTCGACCGATCCAGACAGCTGGTGATTGGTCTGTCGACCGATCAGACTTGTATCTGATCGGTCTATCGACCGATCAGGTAATTGCAGCTTCAACTCAGCCCTATTTTTAAGCATTCAATTTGTAGTGCGTAAATTTCATTTCATTCTTGCCACTTAGCTACAGATTTAGTGTTTACCTGTCTTGGATGCTAGTTAAGTTCTTCAATTCCACAATTTCGTATTGTTTTGCTCAATTTCAAAGTAGGTTAAGTTTAGTATTGCAATTTCCTAGTTTATGTTTGCTTTAGTTATCCAAGCCTATTTCATTTCAAACTACATTCTCATTCCTATTTGCAAAACAAACCCCCATCTTATTCGAAAACCCAAAACAAACGACATCTTCAAGCTTGAACTAAACATTCACAATTAGTCATTGGAAAAATACGACTTGAGGCCCCTGTACTACATTTTATCTTTGTGAGCTAAGGGTTTTCAACTTATAAATATCTAAATTTGAGACTCATTCGTGACACTAATTATTGGGTCCATCAAATTTTTGGCGCCGTTGCTGGGGAAACACTAGTTGAGTTTATTTAATTTGAACTTGTGTTTATTTTCATATTCTTTGAGTCTATTTTATTTGCTTTATCTTTCTATACATATTTGCTGCCATTTTTGTTTGTTTTATGACCAAGACTGCAGGTGGTGATCAAATTGAGTTTGATCTTGAGATAGAGAGAACATTCAGAGCTAGGAGAAATCAAGGAAGAGTGTCAGAAGCTATTGAAAAATACTCCTACTCATTTAAGCAGTCCATGGCAAAATATCAACATTTTCAGAATTTTCAGCAGCATTTTCAGAATTATCCCTATTCACAATTTCAGCAAGATAATCAGCCTTTTCAACCATTCCAGCAACCTTATCAACAATTTCACCAACCAAATCAACAATTTCAGCAAAACCAACTTTGGAATTAGCCAGAACAGCAGTTTTAGGAAAATTTCCAGAATTTTCAGCAACTATTTCTTCAGCAACCATTTCTTCAGCAACCATTTCATCAAAACCAGCAAGTTTATCAAGATTTTCCACAACCTTCACAACTCTCTCATAATTTTTAGCAGAATTTTCAACCATTCCAGCAAAATTCTCAGTTTCAAAATTTTCAGCCTTTCAACCAACATTTTCAGCCAGTAGATCAGCAATTTCAGAACCATAATTTTCAGCAACATCACCCTTATTATCAAACCAATTTTCAGTAATTTCAACAATCCAGTTGCTCATTTGATCAGCCCTAACAATTTCATTTTCAGAGTTCACAGCCTACT
The DNA here is from genome assembly GCA_024364735.1 of Boesenbergia rotunda. Lineage (NCBI taxonomy): Eukaryota > Viridiplantae > Streptophyta > Magnoliopsida > Zingiberales > Zingiberaceae > Boesenbergia > Boesenbergia rotunda. Next base: position 872,020 of record JAGFNQ010003943.1, on the reverse strand, counting down.
TATAATTTTCAGCAACCTAATGCTATATTTCAAGACCAACAAGAGTCCTATATCAATCAAGGAGACTTTGAGGATTCTAGTGAGCATGAGGCTCAACAACAAAGGCTTGAGGAGATTATGCAACAAATCATACAACAACAACAAGGTCAACAAAAAAATGATTCTACCTTACAAGACATTGAAAGACGCATTGAACAACTAGTTAGTGGGATGAATCAATTACAAGCCCAAGGATCAAGCCAATTACCTTTTCATGCTACTCTTAATCCTAACGGGAATGATTGTGCAATAACTTTGAGGAGTGGGGATGTTGTTTCATGTCTAAACACTCCAATGGCTGATTTTTCTGAAAATTTTTTAGCAACTTATTTTCCCACTCAGATCAGCCCTGAAATTGATTCTATACCAGTTCAAAGTGACCCTAGTGCAAGTCTAAGTCCTTCAATTGATCTTGCAATTTTGGTGGAAGAAGAAGAAGAAATCAGTAAAATCAGGGCACCTACGGCAGTTATTCCTCCTGAAATCCCTGCTCAAAATTTATTTCCAAAATTTTCAGCTCAAGTGGAGGAATCGAAAGTCCTTTTACCCTTCCCACAGCACCCCAGAGAGGATCATTCTACCTTGAGCATGGATATTATAGATGAGGTTGTTGAGGTAGATTTAATTGCTGATAGAGTTTCAATTAAAATTCAGAGAGGATGTTTTAGCTCAGATGAGGCTGAAGATGCATTAGTTATAGAGGCATTGGAGGAGAATGATAGTAAAGCTTGTGACAGACTTGAATTCGATTATGAAGCTCTACAAGACCCTTCTAGTCTTTTATTTTGTGATGATATAGTTGTTGTTGATCCTAACTTTTCTAATATGATTGTTGCAGATATTATTGATGAAGCATGTGTTGTAGATGATTCTATAGGTGTAGGGGATTGCACTGAGCCCCAGGGACCACCAACATTGATTGATATATCAGAAGATTCGGATGATAAGTATGAAAGTGTAGGGACTTGTGTAACGCCCCGAAATTTCCCATATGAAATATTAGGAAATATATAAATTCATGAATATGAAATATGGTGAAATTCATGAAATGGTATCATGAAATATTATGAAATATTATGAATTCATAAATAAATTCATGAATATGAAATATGGTGAAATTCATGAAATAGTATCATGAAATATTATGAAATATTATGAATTCATAAATATGAAATATTATGGAATTCATGAAATAGTATCATGAAATATTATGAAATATTATGAATTCATAAATATGAAATATTATGGAATTCATGAAATAGTATCATGAAATGTTATGAAATATTATGAATTCATAAATATGCAATATTATTGAATTCTTGAAATATTATTATCATGAAATATTATGTGAATAATATTTATAAAATATTATGTAAATAATGTTATGAATTCAGGAAAAATATTAGAAAATATTATGAATTCATAAACATGAAATATTATGAAATTTCATGATGGGCTTGGCTTAGTGGGCTTTGATATGGATTAGTGCAAAAGGTGATAAAAAGGAGGGGGCAAGGATTGAACCTTGAACCTCCTAGTTGCACTCTCCATGTCTTAACCACTACACCAAGCATTGTTTCTTGTTGAGAGGATGAGAAACATGCTTGTTAAGTGTGTAAGAGTGAAGAGACATGTCTTTTCATGAGAAAAGTATAAATAAGGGGAAGTTGGAGTAACTTCCTTCTCTTCTTTTCTTCTTCCTCTTCACTCTTCCCCACCGAGACCCTCTCCCCCTCTCCTTCTCATTTTCGAAAATCAAGTCTAGGGTTCTAGCCCTAGAAAAGTTGGAAGGAAGAAGACCTTTGAAGGTTCTTGCCACTACTAAGTCTAAGGAGCCCTAGAGAAGATTCGGAAAGGATTTTCACTTGCCCTACAAATCTAGGGTACCCTACGGAGTAAGAGAAAGAGAAATCCAAGCGAAAGGATGTAAGTATCCTCTCGCCTGTGGCATAATCGCTATTGAATATTTGCTTGTTTTGTTCTTTGGAAAATTCACAAGAACTTCCCTAGTGGAAGTTTCGGCCACTCCTTGTAAGGGGGTCCAAGAGAAGGCTTTTGATCATACTTTGATGCATGCTAGTACCCCTAGGAACTTTATACTCATATGTGATGTTTCCAAATTTTTGGAAAAACAAAAGTTAGGGTTTGGTACCCTACAAAGTTTCGGCCACCACCCACTTATGGGCTTTGGTTGCTTCTTGATGCATGAGGATATCCCTAGGAACTTAGGGTATGAATTTATGTTATTTTTCCATCATGTGTGATAACAAGAATTAGGGTTTTAGTGCCCTACAACTTTCGGCCAAGCATGATAGAAATTAGGGTTTGGGGATTTTATGATTTTCTATAATGGATTCATGCTTAGGAATGTAGATCAAGTGTTTGAATATATGTTTGTATGAATATTTGATACTCCTACCCTATGAAACTAGGGTTAGGGTTTAGATGGGTTTCGGCCAAGACCTAGGAATTAGGGTTAGTGAGGATTGAATTATCACATAATGTATCCATGCTTAGTATATTGTATGATAGTGTATACAAGGTGTTGTATAGATGGTTGTGTGAATATTTCATTGCCAAAAATTGAACTTGCCCTATCATAGGACTTCCGGCCAAGGCATAGACTTTAGGGTTTGTGAAAATTAATTATCCTATGATATATGTTTATGGTTGGGGATAATCATATGTATATGTATGTGGTGTTAAATGGAAGGGTTGATATGTAAACCTTAAATTGTTAGCATGCTATGATATGTTTATGTATGAGGTGTTTGAATAAATGTATGTGTGAATGATTAATGCAAAAGTCCTGATATTTCCCTACTCTTGATGTTTCGGCCAACCCACTAGGACTAGGGTTTGTAAAGGTCAACTACCCTATGATATATGTTTATGGTTGGGGATGATCATATGTGTATGTATGTAGTGTTAAATGGAATGGTTGATAAGGAAACCTTAATTGTTAGCATGCTTTGATATGTTTATGTATGAGGTGTTTAAATGAGATGTCTGATTGAAATCTTAATTGATAGCATGCTACCACTTCCTACGATATGAGTATGACCTATGTGACCAAAGCTTGTCAGGTCTAAGGTAGGTTAAGTGGTTGAAATATGATGCATGATGAAGTATGTATGAACATGTATGGAATATGATATATGTATGAACAAGTATGAAATATGATGTATGTATAAACATGTATGAAATATGATGCATGTATGAACAAGTATGAAATATGATGTATGTATGGACATGCATGAAATATGATGTATGTATGAGCATGCCTTATAGCCCATGGGGCACACTTATGAAATTGCATGTGATATGTTAAAATGCTTGAAGGGATACTCAAATAGTATGGGATCAAGAGCACCCGAATGTGTGGTGTGTCCCTAGGGGATCAAGAGCACCCTTGAAGAGTGGTGTGTCCCATAAGAGTAAATATGGAGTATTCCTTAGCATATATGTAACAGCATGATAAGTATTTTACTTTTAAGTTGTGTACCCGACTCGGAAGGGGGTCGTTAAATAAATCCGGGGTGCATGTTAACGTGGCTCCGGTAGGACGGAAGGGTCCTGCTCTAATGACTTGGTGGCTCGCTACCCCAATTCATTAGGGAACGCGCAATAGTTCCGCGCGATAGTTGGTACACAACAGGGCCCAATATGATATGGATGTATTTTTAAGTAATACCATTATGGAAATGTTTTGAAAACATTCATTGAAAATATTTGTAATATGTGAAGAGTATGCTTGAGGTACTTGATACTGCATGTTAGAAACTTGGATGTTTAACATGCTTTGATGAACTCATGCTTATGATTTATTATGTGTACATGTTATGTTATGTTATGCTTTCGTATGGTTTTAGCGAGTAGGACAGGATCCTTACTAAGCATTTATGCTTACTAGTTTATGTGTTGTCTTATGCTGCAGATAACACTTAAATGGAAGGAAGAGGCAGGAGGCTGAAGATGTGTGGGGTGGTGGCTCGGGAAAGAATGATCCTATATCTACTTAATGTGCCTATGTTTATGTTCCCTGACAATAAGCGTTGGTGATTAAGATTGACCTGGCATGACGATGTTTACCTTTAGAAGTCTTTTATATTTGATTATGTTATGAGTTACATTACTGGTGAATCTATCATATTGTAGAATGACTTTGATAGTTAAACAAGCATGCTTAGTCCTTAAGTCCTTGCATTGTTGTTTTAATGTCATGCTAGGAGATAGAAGATAGAAAAAAAATATTACTATATGATTGAATGTACGTAACCCCGCCCCGAGAGTAGATATAAGGGCGGGCGTTACAACTTGCATGGAGGAAGCAAGAACCCATGAATCACCGGTTTTAGTTGAATGTCCACCAGAACCTGAACCTGAAGTGGAGCCTTTACCTGACCAGGAGGAGGCCATAGTTACATCTACTCTTGTAGAACCTTCAGGTATTCTTCAGCACGACAAGGTAAGTATTTCTCCTAATTGTTGTGAAAAACTCATAGAGGTACCTAAAATTGATTTTATTGGTTGTGATACATTTTTTGATACATCCTATGTCGAAACTTATTATGAAAAACTCATAGAGGATCCCAAATTTGATTTTGTTGGCTGTGATGCATTTCTTGACACATCCTATGTAGAAGCTGATTGTGAAAAACCCATAAAGGTACCTAAGGTTGATTTTGTTGGCTGTGATGCATTTTTTGATATATCCTATGTAGAAACTGATTGTGAAAAATTCATAGAGGTACCTAAGATTGATTTTATTGGATGTGATGCATTTCTTGATACATTCTATTTAGAGACTGATTGTATTTCATCTTTTTCTTACCCTGCACGCGTGAGCGAGGTATTTCATGGTTTTGCAGGGTGCCATAGACTTCTGGAGTGGGTGCTCCAACTAAATAGACTCCAACCTCCCGGAAGGATTTCCAAAAAGCATCAAGAGGGAGGAGTTAATCTTACTTTGACTCGTAGTACTTCACCTCTAAAGTGGATTTTGTACCTTAATCGTCTCCGGCCACCGGAACATACTTATGTGAAGTTGAATTGTGGGGGAGCAGTGTACTATGACATTGATCACGTGAGGAATGCTCTCTCGACTACCAAAACCCCACCACTACCGGGATGGAGGCTACTCCTTAATCGACTCCAACCGCCAGGAATAAAGGGGAGTTTGTTCCTTCTTGCATTTTATTTCATTGCATGTATCATTTTTATGTTTTCTAGAAGTAAAATTTTCTTTTAAAATGAGTTCTTGCTAATAAATGCTTGGGTAGTGTAGAGAGAATAAGGATTCATTGTAGAAATCATTTTATCCTTTTTGGCAAATTATTTCTTGCATGAGTTGGAATAAATGTATCATTCTAGATTTTCTCTATATCATTTTAGAATCCTTTGAAAGTAAATTAAATTTGGCTGTCAAGACTTAGGATTTGAGCCAATGGATGAAAAGTCTTGGATGCTTGAGTACAATTTAGTTATGGACTCTAGATTGATGACTTGAGATGAATTCTTTTTACCGAGTGAGGATTTGGCCTTATTGTTGTGATACACACATGTGATTGTACTCTAGAACTTGCTTAGGTTCTTTCAAAAGTATATTTCTACGATTGGACCACATTTATAGAGGTGAATCATTTTCTTTCCTTTTTATATCAATTCTTGCAACATTCCTTTTTGATACACTCTTTATTCTATTTTTCTTTTCTCTAATCTTCATGTTCATAATAATATCTTCCATGGACTTGTTTGTTTTTTATGTTTCTTGATGTTACTTTGCCTGAGACGGACAAAAGTTTAAGTGTGGGGGAGTGCATTCGGCAACATAAAGCAAATGTGCCAACTTGAAGGAATTTTGTGTCAAGAGTGAGTTGCAAGAATTGGTTAGTGAAGGTAACATTTGAAGCATCTAAATTCCTAATTATAATTTGAGGTTTCAAGTTCTATGAGGCATACTCCGGAAAAAAATTTTAGTGACCTTAGGAAGTTCTAAATGCCAACTCCTCTGACATTGAAGTTGAGAATTGAAGCATTTGGCAATCTGAAAATCTGAAATAGAAATGAAAAATTGGAATGAAAATCTGATCTAATTCAAAATTGCTGGAAAGGGGAAGCTTAGCTAGTTATTGAAAGGAATTGAAGAGAAAAAATCTTGGCAACAGAAAAAAATATATCAGAAAAATAGAACAGTCAAAAACAGAAAAGAAAGAGGAAAACAAAAGAAAGAAAACATTAAGTGGAAGTCAAGTGCTGGATGATCTCTGAATTGGATGAAGTGATCAAGGATGATAGCTGGAAGTCAAGTGCTGGATGATCTCTGAATTGGATGAAGTGATCAAGGATGATAGCTGGATTGGAAGAGTTAGCTACTGATTGAGAAGAGAAATAAATCAGGCAGATAGTTTCAGATTTCTGCTTTCTGTTCAGAGCCTGATCGGTTCCCAATCCGATCAGGGAAGCCTCTAATCGGTCACCATGACCGATCAGAGGGAAGCCAGACTGTTCAAGAGGGAGCCAGAACGATCAGAAGTCTGCTTAACCGAATGAAAGAAGAGCTTGATCGGTCTCTTGACCGATCAGGAGATGTCTGATCGGTCCCTTGACCGATCAGAAGAGGTTGGCACAGAACACACTAAATTCAGCATGGTTTTTCATCCAATTAAGAGGCACTCTCCAATCCTTACTCACCTAGGCTCTGAAATATGTCGGATAATTCAAAATGAGAGGGCAAAGTACATTAGGTTATATTTTTGGTGTCCAAGTCTTCCATTTTCTTTACTTTTCCATATTTCCTTATCATGCCATATTTTTTTTCCATATTTCCTTATCATGTTATATTTCTCTACTCCCTTTATCATGATTCTTTAGTATCAAAATTCATTAAACCTCTATTTCATTTCTATCCTTTCATGTTTCTTTAACTTGTTTGAATAAGCTTTTGTAGGTGTGGATCCAAATCAAGAATGATGGTGGAGAGTAGAGCATAAGCAAGCTTATGGTAGTGCAAAAACCATGATTGTGTTTGAGTGAGCTCCACTTTCATCAAAAATATAGAACATAGGAGGAGAGCCACTAAATATTCCCTTGAGAGGTTTTGTGAGTTAATTAATCTCAATTAGTCATGAAGGATGATGTATACTAAGTTGTTGACTTAAGGACAAGATACTAGTCCATTTGAGTTTAGATTTTTGAGAATTGACAACCCTAGGCAATTTCCTTTCAATTGCTTCTAACTATGATTGAGAATAATCTAGGGGGATACATGAGTAGTTCACTAGTTAGCTTGTGCGAGACACCCAAGAGTAAGTGTGGGGGAGTTGATAACTACCATTTTGTTGATAAAATTAGGCTCTCAAATTCATGTTTTGATCCCTTTTTATATGCTTAAGTTTGCATTTACATTAGGTTTCATGAATTACCTCTATTCTAGCTTTTGATTCAAATATTTGTATATTTGAGATATTTTAGGCATTAAATTTGAATCTAATTTTGTAGTCTTCAAATGATCACGAACCGGATTGGATCAAACTTGAGTCAGAATTGGATCCGGATTAAGGTGATCAAGCATCGGAGTAATATGGGCTGTCCGATCAAGAAACGGCTAGATTTGAGCCATCCGTCAACTTATGATCAATCCAAGCTCAAGATAGAGTTAATCAAGTCCATGGATCAAGATCCGAAGCTTGGAGCCAAATCAGAGTCCATCTGCCGTAAGATCAAGTTTAAGAGAGTCTAAGCCGTCCATTCAAAGATCAGGGAAATCTGAGCCACCCGTTGTAGATTTGATTGATCCAAGCTAAGGAGGAGCATGTCCTGACCCTTGATTGAGATCTGGAAGGTTTGGGCTTGATCCGAGTTAATCTGACCGTCGGATGAGGCAAGGGAGATCACAGCCGTTCAATTTCAAATGGGATTAATTAAAACAGACATTCCGTCTTCCGCTCGAGCGTCGTCGCCAGATCGCATTTGCTCAGTTTCCAGTTCTTCTTTGTTCTTCATATCAGATTGCACGCGGCCACATCGGATCTGCACTTTGTTCATGATTTTGAGTCTCCAAGATCAACTCTCCGTGAGGTTTGCTACCAATTTTGTTGTTGTCGAGAGCCGGCGAGGGTGTAACGCCCGCCTTTTTCCACACCTTACGGTGTGGCGGGAGGCGGCGTTACGCTAACATACATAAAGGCATATGAACATCGTATTGCAGCGGAATAATTTAAAACTTTATACATACATGCAACTAACACTTGAGTTAAGTAGACATGTCTTAACCATCATTCATAAACATAATGACATGGTAACTTAGCATGTTAACATCATACGTAACATCATGATATGAACATCACATAAATCATCCATAAGCATCATAAGTAGTAAGTTATTCTTTAGGCATAACTATCATAAGTATAACATGGAACTTAAGAAGACAATGTAAAAAACAAGACATGTAACAAAAGTATAATTATGAGAATCTTTTTCTTTTTTTTCCTTTGCCATGTCACTGCCACACACACACTTTTGCCCCTCTTGCCGCATCCCTTAATATCCTCTTGCTTGATCTGCGGTATAAGAAAATAAAACTATAAGCATATAGACTTAGTAAGACCCTTTCCTATTCACCAAAACCATACGTCTCATAAAATAAAACATATAACTTACTTATCATAAAGAAGTTCTTCATATAAAACCTAAGCATATGAAATACTAACATGGCATGGTTCTTAACATAAAGCATAAGCATATGAAACATTTAACATGGCATGGTTCTTAACATAAGACATAAGCATATGAATCATTTAACATGACATAGTTGTTAACATAAAACATACGCATATGAATTTAACATAGCATGGTTCTTAACATAAAACATAAGCATATGAAACATTTAACATGACATGGTTCTTAATATAAAACATGGCATGGTTCTTAACATAAAACATCAGCATATGAACATTTAACATGACATGGTTCTTAACATAAAACATAAGCATATGAACATTTAACATGGCATGGTTCTTAACGTAAAACATAAGCATATAATATACTTAACATGGATGCATAACATGAATGGATGCATGAGTCAAATGCATATATCCTAAGGAAGCTTATTTGCAAATCATACTTATAAATACTTAAACATAATCATCACATCATGGGGGCCCTGGCTTGTACCACATACATACATCATATGTGCGCATCCCTAAGTAAATACGAGGTAGCTAGTCTCGACCTACTAGAGTAAGGACAACTACGATAGTCCCAATAACCGAGGCTTTCATGAGGAGCCCATCCCTGTTCGACAGCTGCGGTAGTCCCAGAACCGGGGACAGCTGCAGTAGTCCCACACCGAGGCTTACATGAGGAGCCCATCCCTTGGACCCTTACTTCGGTCCGGTACAAGCCATTCATAAAGTAAAATAGCTTCACATGCTTCATCATTTATAGAACATACATAACATATTTAAAGACATAAACATAATAGCATAAAGCATACTTAGCATTTCATCGTTCATAATTCATGCATAACATCATAATGCCTTAAAGGCATAAACATCATCTTCATTCATTGTCTTCTTTCATAAGTCATGACATACATACATAATTATCCCTTGAGACATAAACATCATCTTAGTTCATAAAGCTTGCATGATCATGGTACATAAGGTAAGCATGTATTACACACATGGTACATATCACGTAGCATACATAATCATAGTATTTATCATAAAGCATGCATGAGTAGGATTCCTATGAACATGATACATATTACATAGGTTCATGGCCTTTAACATAAAACATGCATAGGTCTTCATAACCATATACCTATCATAGGCATTTAACATAATACATGCACCATTCTACACCAACCATAAGGCCTATTTCACCATACATGTGTTCATGGTATATGGTTTAAAGCATTCATGAATAAAACATGGCACATAACATAAGTATACAAAGTCATGATACATAGCTCATAAAGATAAGGTTTTAGGTACCATATAATTCATACAACATACTTGAACATATATCTACATTATAATAAGTCATAAACACATACACTTGAAACCTTAGATTAACCCAAACCCTAGAACTTGTGCTTGGCCGAAAGTCATAAGTGGGGGTTCCCATGGTTCAAGTAATATGTGAGGTGCCACAAGTAATATATCACCCATACATTATATACAATGCTATAGGAAACCATTAGAATACATGATTGGAGCTAACCCCAAAGTCCTAGCCCTAAACCTTGACTTGGCCGAACCCTAGAAGGGTTTTAAGTCCATGGGGAATTCATTTAATACACAAATAATATCCATTATATCCTAGATAAACATAATAAACATGCTTGGAGCGTTAGATCTAATCCTAACCATGAAGATGGGATGGTGGCCGAAACCCTAGAGGGTCTTAGGGTGCTATAAAATTTCCCCAAACCATAATTTATCCTTTATTTATCATAAGAAAACATTAGGGAGCATGAATGAGGGTTTATATCATCCCCAAACCTAAATACAAGGCTTGGTCGAAACCCTAGAACCCAAACCTCATGGTTTTCTCACTTAGATCCTAAACAAACACTTAAATCATGATAGACATCAAAGAAAACAATTATACCACAGGTGAGGGAGTCTTACCATTCTTGATCTTGGTTATAAACCTTGAATAGAGGAACAAAAGAAAACCTTCTTGACCCTAGAACTCTCCTTAGCCCTTGTAACCTTGTAGGAAGCCTTGGATCCTCAAGATTAAGGTCTTCTTGTGAAGCTTCTCCAAGGGAAACCCCCTTGTGGGTTTCGGCTAGAAGGAGGAAGAAGAGGGAGAGAAAGAGCTTTGGTGGAAGAAGAAAACAAATAACTTAAGTGCTAAGTTGTCTCTTCCCTTCCCCTCTCTTTTATACTAAATGAAGGGGGCAAGTGAAGGGGCATGATGCCTCTTCTCTTCCTTTAGCCTCAACTAAAATCCTCTTCCTTTCCCACTAGCACTCCCTTGCTAGGTGAATTGGTTAGTACATGCATGATGAGGCTTTGCCTCTACCTTAGGTCCAAGGTTCACTCCTTGGTGCATGCACTTTATTTTTATTTCTTTTTCTTTTATTTTTGACAAAGCCCACATAAGAGCCCACTAAGAGTTATGCTAATTTTCCTAATTGGAGCCCAATTCTATTCATGCTAAAATTCTACCCAATGTTCACTAATAACCATGGTACTAGAAGAACCCATATAAGGCCCATTGTACCTAGCTTTTAATTTATATAAGAGATCTTGCTACGGTTTATGCTAGTATTCATATGTTATTCGAGAATTCGTATAGGCATGATCAATATTTTAAAGAAAAATATTGAGAGGATTTTACGGGTCGTTACAATCCCCCATACCTCGTGAAAGTTCATCCTTGAACTTAGAATAGCTCTGGGTACTTGCGTCTCATCTCGTCCTCGCGTTCCCAGGTAGCTTCCTCGAACCTTTGACTTTGCCATAGGACCTTGACTAAGGGTACCTCCTTGTTCCTTAGCTTTTGGATTTCCCGATCCAAGATCTAGATAGGTCGGCTTTCAAAACTTAGGTCCTCCTGAACTTGTACTGTCTGCGGCTCGATCACTTGATCTGTGTTTAGAATACACTTCTTGAGCATCGACACATGGAATACGTTATGGATAGTCGACATCTCTTGAGGCAGCTCTAGCTCATATGCCACCTTGCCGACTCTTTTCGGGATCGGGTACGGTCCCACATAACGTGGACTTAGTTTTCCTTTCTTCCGGAACCTGGTTACCCCTTTTATAGGGGCCATTTTGAGGAATACCAAATCTCCAACATCGAATTCCAGGGGTCTACATCGGACATCCGCATAATTCCTCTGCCGGCTCTGAGCAGCTTCTATCCGTTGCCGAATATTCTGTATAGCTCAGGTGGTGTCGTCGATGAGATCCGTCTTGAACCCCATTTCCTTCTTTTCCCCACTTTCGTACCAACAGATTGGAGACCTACATCTCCTCCCGTACAAGGCTTCATAAGGTGCCATTCCGATAGTAGCTTGGTAGCTATTATTGTAAGCGAATTCCACTAAACATAGATATCGGTACCAACTCCCTTTGAAATCCAGGGCACAAACCCGCAACATGTCCTCCAGTACTTGATTCACTCGTTCAGTTTGCCCGTCAGTCTGAGGGTGAAAAGCGTTACTGAATCATAGTTTAGTGCCGAGAGACTTCTGGACGCATTCCCAAAAATGTGAGGTAAAACGACCCTCCCTATCTGAGATGATAGTCTTGGAAACTCCATGAAGTCTAATTATCTCCTTAGCATATAACTGAGCTAATTGCTCAATCTGATAAGTCATCTTGATTGCTAGGAAGTGAGCAGACTTCGTCAACCTGTCCACAATTACCCATATTGCATCATATCCGTTTGTAGTCCTGGGAAGTCCTGAAATAAAATCCATAGAGATATCTTACCATTTCCATTCCGGAATTGGAAGTGGCTGCAGGACTCCTCCGGGTCGCTGGTGTTCTGCCTTCACTCGTTGGTAGGTCAAGCAAGTGCTGACATGCTGAGTCACGTCTCTCTTCACACCGGACCACCAGAAATTCTCCTTTAGGTCTTGATACATTTTGGTGGATCACGGATGCATCGAATAAGGGGTTCCGTGAGCTTCTGCTAATATTTCTCTCCGCAGCTCCTGATTATTAGGGATACATAGACGATCCCTAAGGTATCATACTCCCCCGTCGGCGATACGAAAACCATCGCCCTTTCCTTCTAGAATCTCTTGCTTGATTCTCCGAAGACTCGGATCACCCTTTTTTTTTCAGTTAACACATAACGCAACTTTATTTATCAGACTTAATAAGGTCATATGCAACAAACAACCAAATTTAATGAACTAGATAGGTTGACATCATTCCCATAATAAAAAATATTATGGCAGTGGCTATCACTCTCTCGTTCATCTCTAATCGGCCATTCTCGGGATCTTCTACGGATTCTATCAGATCTTCCTCATCCATCTCGGGATCTTCCTCAATCATCTCGGGAACTTCCTCGAGCATCTCGAGGTCTTCCTCGAGCATCTCGGGGTCTTCCTCGAGCATCTCGGGATCTTCCTCAGAATCTCCCAGATCCTCCGGAAACTCATGGAGAAGAAGCTGCTTACATAACTGAGTATATGAGATCCAACATTCATGCTGCCCCCATATCTGGTGTGCAACCTCTCTCGCACGCTTTGGCAATGAACGAATCAATGCTCCAATTCTATAGTCATCCATGATTGGAAACTCTTCCTGCTCGAGTTTCCAAAATAGTCGGTCCAATTTACCCATATTGCCTTAGATTCCAAGAACCGGACTATAATCAACTTCTTCTATTTGCTCCATTAGCTCACGACACCGCTCATAGCAACGATTCGTGGTGCAAATCTCATGCAACATCTGGAATTGAAAAAAAACGACATAGTCAGTACAAAACTGACAAAAACCATTACAAAACTATTTTTTTTCAATTCACAAATATATACAGAGAGAAGCACACAAAAATCGGTCTCCTTTACTTTAGTAGTTACAATTTTTTTTTTGTTATTCCTACCCGCATATCAAATTCTAAAGTATTCGATTCCATAAAATAAGGTAAGGTATCGTTCATATTTATATATCCTAAAAGTACTTTCTATCATAAGGTATCATTCATACTTGCATATTCTAGAATCATAAGGTATCATCCATTCGTGCATATTCTAGAATCATAAAAGAGGATAAGGTATGCATAGAGTTACTTACTTGGAAGCTGTAGGAAGAAGGCTTGATGTGTGTGTAGTGAGATGGCAAACTGCTCTGATACCAACCTGTAACGCCTGCCTTTTTCCACACCTTACGGTGTGGCGGGAGGCAGCGTTACGCTAACATACATATAGGCATATGAATATCGCATTGCAGGGGAATAATTTAAAACATTACACATACATGCAACTAACACATGAGTTAAGTAGACATGTCTTAACCATCATTCCTAAACATAATGACATGGTAACTTAGCATGTTAACATCATACGTAACATCATGATATGAACATCACATAAATCATCCATAAGCATCATAAGTAGTAAGTTATTCTTTAAACATAACTATCATAAGTATAGCATGGAACATAAGAAGACAATGCAAAACACAAGACATGTAACAAAGTATAATTATGAAAATCTTTTTCTTTTTTTTCCTTTGCCATGTCACTGCCACATACACACTTTTGCCCCTCCTGCCGCTTCCCTTAATATCCTCTTGCTTGATCTGCGGTATAAGAAAATAAAACTATAAGCACATAGGCTTAGTAAGACCCTTTCCTACTCACCAAAACCATATGTCTCATAAAATAAAACATATAACTTACATATCATAAAGAAGTTCTTCATATAAAACCTAAGCATATGAAATACTAACATGCATGGTTCTTAACATAAAGCATAAGCATATAAAACATTTAACATGACATGGTTCTTAACATAAGACATAAGCATATGAAACATTTAACATGACATAGTTCTTAACATAAACCATAAGCATATGAATTTAACATAGCATGGTTCTTAACATAAAACATAAGCATATGAAACATTTAACATGACATGATTCTTAATATAAAACATAAGCATATGAACATTTAATGTGGCATGGTTCTTAACATAAAACATCAGCATATGAACATTTAACATGACATGGTTCTTAACATAAAACATAAGCATATGAACATTTAACATGACATGGTTCTTAATGTAATACATAAGCATATAATAAAGTTAACATAGATGCATAACATGAATGGATGCATGAGTCAAATGCATATATCCTAAGGATGCTTATTTGAAAATCATACTTATAAATACTTAAACATAATTATCACAACATGGGGGCCCTGGCTTGTACCACATACATACATCATATGCGCACATCCCTAAGTAAATACGAGGTAGCTAGTCTCGACCTACTAGGGTAAGGACAGCTGCGGTAGTCCCAAAAACTGAGGCTTTCATGAGGAGCCAATCCCTGTTGGACAGCTACGGTAGTCCCAGAATCGGGGACAGCTGCAGTAGTCCCACACCGAAGCTTATATGAGGAGCCCATCCCTTGGACCCCTACTTCGGTCCGGTACAAGCCCATTCATAAAGTAAAATAGCTTCACATGCTTCATCATTTATAGAACATACATAACATATTTAAAGACAGAAACATAATAGCATAAAGCATACTTAGCATTTCATCGTTCATAATTCATGCATAACTTCATAATGCCATAAAGGCATAAACATCATCTTCATTCATTGTCTTCTTTCATAAGTCATGACATACATACATAATTATGCCTTGAGACATAAACATCATCTTAGTTCATAAAGCTTGCATGACCATGGTATATAAGGTAAGCATGCATTACATACATGGTACATATAACGTAGCATACATAATCATTGTATTTATCATAAAGCATGCATAAGTAGGATTCCTATGAACATAATACA